>CM034354.1:32154750-32217465 GCA_019925275.1 Mytilus edulis
TTTGAACCTAAGCATATCAAATTTCCACATTCGAAAAAGGCGATCACCATTGTTCTCTTTGGCTGAGGTTTCCCTACACCAGTCCATCAAACCATCCCGAAGTACACAACATGTGTAATTGAACTTATAGTCAGTCTTGGAATCTGTAGATTTTTCCTTCGTCTTTGTCTTTGGTTCATATGGCTGTAATATATCTAAATCTTTATATTGACAAGTTTGTCAGACCCCCCGCCGTAAAAGCTCGTCGCCGCGTCCGTCCGCATTAGTAGGGCAAGTTAACAGAAACAAGGTCAAGTTAATCTAGATGTTGACTTGCCCTGCAAGTCAATGGTCTTTTCTTATTTCTACCCCTGCTGATATATTTGATGGTATTGAAAGTGATGTACTCAATTTTAAAAACAATGGGGATATCCTTCTTTGTGGAGATTTTAATGCCCGAGTTGGATCTGAATGTGATTTCATAGTTAACGATGACAACAATTGTATTCCTATTTTTGACATATATCAATCAAATAGACAAATTTAACTTAGAAATAGTTATGATACCAAAGTTAACACACAGGGAAAAGATTAAATTGACTTGTGTATTAGTCATCAATTAAGATTTTTAAATGGCCCGAGAACACAGTTATTTCGTAGTGCATTTCTTTTAGACAATAAATTCAAATTTAAAAAATCGCACCTGCTCTTTCTCAAAAATATGTTTATAGTGTAGAGTACGACCAGTGAGACAAATAATATCAAAATTATAGAAACTTCTACCAACTCTAACTCAAAATATTGACAATTCTATGTTAAGGGGGTGTAAAATTCAGTTTGACAGCATCAGACGTGATAAAATTTGACCTTTTAGAACTGGACCAATACACTACTTAACATAAAATTTCAACACCCAATTTTTTTGGACATGTAATTACATCCCCTACTTAGTATTTCATGCATTTAATATCAAGAAATAAATTGGGAAAGTGTATTAAATAAAACATGCAAGTTATACACTGTTTACACTAGGGACTATATTCGTAGACAACGAAACCCAAAGGACGATAACTGTGTCAATGGACCTGATAGGACAGAAAGACTTGACCAATCTTTATAAAACTTTGCATAACCTAAGCTTAGGCAATAATAAGATAGTTTGCCAAGTGTCATGGCCATATGTCATATATAAGAGAACTGGGGTCATTTTAGTATTGACATTTGGATGTTTATTTTTGACGTATAAATTAAATATTTTCAACTGTCAAGATTTTGGCCCAAAAATTTGAAATTTTGCAAAAATGTGCTATTTAAATGCTCCTGAATATTAGATATTAAGTATTAAAAGCATCTGCACACTCATTTTATTTATCAGATGTATTGGAATTATTCCAAAGTCAAATTTATATGAGCCTATGCCTGAAAAAAGAGATTTTCCAATTCAGGGAAGCCTTATATAAATATGCATTTTTCTCAGGCAATTTGAAGTTTTTTAAGCTTTAATTATTCTTTCATATATATCAAACGTACTTTAAATGTATAGAAAAGTTACAAAAAGTATATCACATGAGTAAAAAAAAGGTCTTGGAACATGTAGTACTGCGAATAATTTAGAGTCAATTTAGGCGGTAGTCCATATTGACATATAAAAATGCACACTGAAGCTATGTGTGACTTTTGGTTCATTTCTATGCTAAGGTGTTAAGATAGAAGAAGTCAAATTGCAAAAGGACTCTTGCATTTAAATTTTTTGAAAGACAATATGGTCTGACATTCCTTTTTTTTCATTTTTCAACTGGAAAACTTGCATTTAGTTTTAGTCTCAATAGGCATAAATTTGGACCACTTACTATCCAAAAGAAACAAAATTATGGTAGCCTATAAAGGAGTTATGTGTAATGAATATAGTAAAAAGCAGTGATGTAGACAAATGTCATCCCCTTTCCCTCATTTTTAACTGACGAATTCGACATAAAACTATTTCACTGCTCTCCGTATGTTTTTCATTTGTCAATGTAATGCCCCCACAGCCAGGTTGGTTATCTAATATAAAGGAATTGTTTGGCTTCTTATTAAAACTTTTCTGTTCTTGATCAACCTTTTGATAGCTATTATTCGTGTGTTTCTCTGTCCTATATGTTCTCCCATTTCGTCCGTTTGGCTGTGCGGGATGTATCAAGTTCGCAGTCACGTCCGGTCAGAAGGGGGACGTTAAATCCGATGCCTCGTGTAAAGAGAGTGCCACACTCTTTGCACGTTAAGAACCCTTGCAACAACTCTTTGAGGGGTCCGTAGGTGGCCTGTTGCAAGGCAAAATTTCTGTCCCTATCCAATATACCCTCCTTTTCCGGTGGCAGTCCAAATTTCTCCGACCATCATCCCAGATGGCCTCTATTGTATCAACCTACCTATTGTATTTATTGTGAACTTGTTCTCGTCCTGAATATGCATGAAATATTTGCCACTGGACGTTAAGCAACCACTAATCAATCTCCCATTTCTTTGTACTGAGTCATGTCATTTCATGTTATGTTGTCATGTCAATGTTATATTTAACATTACCATGAAAATGGGAGGTTTGGCATGCCACAAAACCAGGTTCAACCCACTATATACCAAAAAAAGGTTTACCGTCACATTATGTACCATTATTATACAATTACTGAAAAATATTACAATTTTATAATGACGATTTCGTTGGTTCAAGTTGACTTCGAATATAATAGTCAATACATCTTAGAAAACATCTTGATCATATGACCGATTTTTTTTAAATAAAAATTTTTTTTTATTTTTTTTTTAAAAATTTTATATATTATATTAAAATTTTATAATTTAAATATATTTTTATATAAATTTACATTTAATTATATTTTTTTAATTTATTTATTTAAATTAAAAAATTTATTTTAATAACTTTTTAATTTTTAAATAATATTTTTTAAAATTATATTTTAATAAATTAATTTTATATTAATTTTTAAATTTATTAATAAATTTAAATTTTATATTTATATATAATTTTAAATAATATAATAAATATATATAATATAATTTTTATAAATAATATTAATATTTTAAATTTTTATTAAATATTTTTTTAAAATATTTAATATAATAATTATATATTATTATTTATTTTAATATATTAATTATTATTATTATATTTAATATTTATTTAAATTTATTAATTTATTTTATATATTATTTAAATTAAATTTATTTATATATTTTTTAATATTATATTTATATTTTATTTTTTTATATTTAATATATTATATTTTTTTTAAATTATTATATTTTTAAATTTTATAATTATATTATTTTTTTTTATAATTTTTTAATTTTTAATATATAATATTAAATTATATATTATTTTAATAAAAATTATTAATATTTTTTTAAATTTATAATTTTTATTAAATATTAAATTTATTTAAATATTTTATTTATATTAATATTTTTTTATTTATTTATAAATTTTATATAATTTTATATATAATAATATTTATTATAATTTTTTTTTAATTTAATTTAATTATATAAATTTATATTTATATTATTTATTAATTAAAATTTTATAATATATTTAATATAAATTATTTTATTATTATATTTAATTTAAATTTTTAATTATATTTAATATTAAAATTTATTATATTATTAAATTTATATTATAATTTAATTTATTATATTATTTATAATAAATTAAATTTTATTTTATTTTATTTAAATTTATTAATTTATATTTTAATATAATTAATTTATAATATTATTTTTTATTAATTTAATATTTATATAATTTTAAAATAATTAATAATTTTTATATATATATTAAATAATTATTAATATATTTATATTAATTATTAATTATATTTATATTTTTAATATATAATATTTTATAATATTAAATTTATTATTTTTAAAATTATATTTATATATTATTAAATAATTTAATTTTAATATTTAATTTTATTTATAAATTAATATATTTATAATTATAATATTTTTATTAAATATTTTATATTTTATTAATATTTTAATTAATTAATTTAATTTAATATATTATTTATATATTATAATTTATTTATATTAATTTTTATTTATAATAATTAAATAAATTTATTAATATATATTAAATTATTTATTAATATAATATTTATTATATTATAATTTTATATTATAAATATTATAATTATATTTATTTATATAAATATAATTTTTTTAATATATATATTAATATATTATATTATATATTATAATATTTTATATAATTATAAATTTAATTTTATATATTTTATATTTTTATTTAATTATTAATATATTATTTTTATATATTATAATTATTAATATATTTATTTTAATTAATATATTTAATTTATTAATTATATAAAATATTTTTTTATAATTTTAATATTATATTTATATAATATTTTTAAAAATTATTTAATTTATTTTAATTATAAATATATTTTAATATGCAAGACAATTAGTATCTGAAAGTAAACTTGAGACCAACTTAATTTATTTTAACAATATTATATTTTTCAGTAAATTCTACCACTTTTTCATTAATTCATTTTGAATATTACATTATATCGACCATATTCCAACATAATGGTTATAGAATATAATTACCAAACCTGTCAACGGTTTATAATCTCGAATTTTTTTAAATTTCATGTTTATTGACAATTTTATCGATAATTGTAATAGACTGTGATACCTTAAATAGGTTCATTTGATCAGGATAAAATTAATAATTGTTTAATGACATAGGTATTGAAGTACTTGAACCAACTTAATTTCTTTTAACTATATTTATATTTTTTTTTCAAATTCATCCCCTTTTTGGAATAAATAATTTCACTGTTAACTTGACAAAATTTTTCGGATAAATTGTAAATAGATGATTAATTAAATCGGTCATTTGATCAAGATACATTTATATATGTAATGACAATTGTATCTGAAGTAAACTTGAACCACTTAATTTCTTTTAACAATATTTGATATTTTTTTTATCAATTTACCCTTTTTGATAATTCATTCTGATCATGAAATTATATCGATCATATTCTAAAGCCGATAGTTGTACAGAATATTTTACCAACCTGCAACGGTTTTAATCAGATTTAAAAAAAAAAAATCACTTTAATTTGGACAACTTTTTTTAGATAATTGTAATAATAGGGGAGGATGAAACCTTAAATAGGTCATTTTTATCTAGATAAATTTATAATATGCAATGACAATTGTATCTGAAGTAAAACTTGATCCAACTTAATTTCTTTTATAATATTATCTTTTTCAGTAAATTTACCACTTTTTCATAATTTCATTTGATATTACATTTATATCGACCATATTCCAAAGTAATTGTATAGAATATAATACCAACCTGTAAACGGTTTTATTCACGATTTTTCAAAATTTCACTGTTAAATTTGACAACTTTTTCGATAATTGTATAGATAAACCTTAAATAGGTCATTTGATCAAAATAAATTTATAATATGTAATGACAATTGTATCTGAAGGTAAACTTGAACCAACTGAATTTCTTTTAACAATTATTAGATTTTTCAGTAAATTCTACCACTTTTTCATAATTCATTCTGATATTACATTATATCGACCATAGTCCAAAGATAATTGTATAGAATATATACTCCAAACCTGTCAACGGTTTTTAATCTCGATTTTTTAAAAGTTCACTGTTAATTTGGACAAATCTTTATCGATAATTGTAAGAGATGATCCTTAAATAGGTCATTTGTAAGGATAAATTAATAATAGGTAATGACATTAGATATCTGAATAAACTTGAACCAACTTAATTTCTTTAAAACATATTATATTTGTTAAGTAATTTTTACACCACACTTTTTTCATAATTCATTCTGATATTACATTTTTATATCGACATATTCTAAAGATAGTTTGCTATAGATATAATACCAAACTGTAAACGTTTTTAATCTCGATTTTTTTAAATTTCATGTAAATTTGACCAACTTTTTCGATATTGTAATAGATGAAATTAAATCGGTTCATTTTGATCAAGATATAATTTATAATCCGGAATGTCAATTGTATATGAGTTAACTTGAACCAACTTAATTTCTTTTAACAATATTTGTTTTTTAGAAAATTTTACACTTTTTCATAATTCATTCAGATATTACATTTTTAAACCCATATTCTAAAGGGTTAGTTGATATAGAATATATTACAAAACCTGTCAAACGGTTTTAATCACGATTTTTTAAAATTTCACTTTAAATTTGAACATCTTTTCATAATTTTAATAAGGATGATACCTTAATCGGTTCATTTGATCAGAATATTTATAAAATGTAATGACCATTGTATCGAAGTAAACTTGAACCACTTAATTCTTTAACAGTATTATATTTGTTTTAATCAAAATTCTACCCTTTTTGATAATTCATTCAGATATGAAAATTATATCGATCATTTTATCATGAATGATAGTGGTATAGGAAATATACCAACTAGCCAACGGTTTTAAATCAGCTTTCCCACTGTAAATTTGACAACTTTTTCGATAATTGTAATAGATGATACCTTAAAATTCGGTCATTTGCTCAGGTATAATTTCAATAATATATAATGTCAATTGTATCTGAAGTAAACTTGAACCCAACTTTAATAACTTTTATCTATATTATCTTATTTATCATAGTGCTACCAATTTTTCATGATTCATTCTGATATGACATTATAATCGACCATGATTCTAAAAGGTAGTTGTACAGAATAATATTACAAATCCTGTCATTGGTTGTTTTAAAAACATGATTTTTAAAATGTCACTGTAAAAATTGACAATTTTTTCGATTATTGTAATAGATAGATATCTTATAAATCGGTCATTTGATTCAAGATAAATTTTTAAAATGTATTGCAATTGTATCTGAAGATAAATCTTTAACCAAACTTAATTTCTTTTAAACAATATTATATTTTTTTATGAAAATTCTACTACATTTGAATTATTCTTTCTGATATGAAAATTTTCATAGTTGATCACTATTCTAAAGATAAGTTGTATAGAATATATTACCAAACGAGCCAACGGTTTTATCAAGATTTAAAAAAAAAATTTCACTTTAAATTTTGAAACTTTTTCGGTTAATTGTAATAGATGAAACTCCTTAAATCGGTATTTTCGTATCAGTAAATTCTTATAATACGGGTAATGTCCATTGTATCTGAAGATAACTTGAACACAACTTAATTTCTTTTAATACAATATTATATTTTTAGAAAATTTTACCACTTTTTCATTAATTCATTCCGATAATTACATTATATCTACCATATCTAAAGATAGTTATATAGAATATATTACAAAACTAGTCAACGGTTTTAATCACGATTTTTAAAATTTCACTTTAAATTTGACATCTTTTTCATAATTTTAATAGTTGATAACTTAAAACGGTCATTTGGATCAAGATTATTTAATAATATGTATGACAATTGTATACTGAAGTAAACTTGAACAACTTAATTTTCTTTTAACAGTATTATATTTTTTATCAAATTCTTACCCCTTTTTGATAATTAATTCAGGCATATGGAATTATATCGATCATATTCTAAAGATAGTTGTATACGAATTAATACCAAACCTGCCAACGGTTTTAATCAAGAATTCACTGTAAATTGACAAACTTTTTCGATACTTGTAATAGATATACCTTAAATCGGTCTTTGCTTCAGTGTTAATTAATAATATATAATGTCAATTGTATCTGAAGTAAACTTGAAACCAATTAATAACATTTTAACTATATTATCTTATTTATCAAATTCTAACCAATTTTTCATAATTCATTTGATATGACATTATATCGACCCATATTCTAAAGATAGTTGTACAGAATTATTACCAAACCTGTCAATGGTTTAAACATGATTTTTAAAATTTCCCGATTTTTTAAAATTTCACTGTTAATTTGACAACTTTTCGATAATTGTAATAGATGATACCTTAAATGGTCATTTGATCAAGATAAATTTATAATATGTAATGACAATTGTATCTGAAGTAAACTTGAACCAACTTAATTTCTTTTAACTATATTATATTTTTAGTAAATTTACCACTTTTTCATAATTCATTCTGATATTACATTATATCGACCATATTCTAAAGATATTGTATAGAATATTACAAACCTGTCAACGGTTTTAATCACGATTTTTTAAATTTCACTGTAAATTTGACAACTTTTTCGATAATTGTAATAGATGATACCTTAAATGGTCATTTGATCAAGATAAATTTATAATATGTAATGACAATTGTATCTGAAGTAAACTTGAACCAACTTAATTTCTTTTAACAATATTATATTTTTTAGTAAATTTTACCACTTTTTCATAATTCATTCTGATATTACATTATATCGACCATATTCAAAGATATTGTATAGAATATATATACCAAACCTGTCAACGGTTTTAATCACGATTTTTTAAAATTTCACTGTAAATTTGACAACTTTTTCGATAATGTAATAGATGAACCTTAAATGGTCATTTGATCAAGATAAATTTATAATATGTAATGACAATTGTATCTGAAGTAAACTTGAACCAACTTAATTTCTTTTAACAATATTATATTTTTTCAGTAAATTCTACCACTTTTTCATAATTCATTCTGATATACATTATATCGACCATATTCTAAAGATAGTTGTATAGAATATAATACCAAACCTGCAACGGTTTTAATCAGATTTTTTAAAATTTCACTGTAAATTTGACAACTTTTTCGATAATTGTAATAGATGAACCTTAAATGGTCATTTGATCAAGATAAATTTATAATATGTAATGACAATTGTATCTGAAGTAAACTTGAACCAACTTAATTTCTTTTAACAATATTATATTTTTCAGTAAATTCTACCACTTTTTCATAATTCATTCTGATATTACATTATATCGACCATATTCAAAGATAATTGTATAGAATATAATACCAAACCTGTCAACGGTTTTAATCACGATTTTTTTAAAATTTCACTGTAAATTTGACAACTTTTTCGATAATTTGTATAGATGATAACCTTAAATCGGTCATTTGATCAAGATAAATTTATAATATGTAATGACAATTGTATCTGAAGTAAACTTGAACCAACTTAATTTCTTTTAACAATATTATATTTTTAGTAAATTCTACCACTTTTTCATAATTCATTCTGATATTACATTATATCGACCATATTCTAAAGATAGTTGTATAGAATATAATACCAAACCTGTCAACGGTTTTAATCACGATTTTTTTAAATTTCACTGTAAATTTGACAACTTTTTCGATAATTGTAATAGATGAAACCTTAAATCGGTCATTTGATCAAGATTAAATTAATAATATGTAATGCAATTGTATCTGAAGTAAACTTGAACCAACTTAATTTCTTTTAACAATATTATATTTTTTAGAAATTTTAACCACTTTTTCATAATTCATTCCGATATTACATTATATCACCATATTCTAAAGATAGTTGTATAGAATATATCAAAACCTGTCAACGTTTTAATCACGATTTTTTTAAATTTCACTTAAATTTGACATCTTTTTCAATAATTTTAATAGATGATACCTTCAATCGGTCTTTTGATCAAGATAAATTTATAATATGTAATGACAATTGTATCTGAAGTAAACTTGCACCAACTTAATTTCTTTTAACAATATTATATTTTTTATCAAATTCTTCCCCTTTTTGATAATTCATTTCACTGTTAACTTGACAAATTTTTCGATAATTGTAATAGATGATATTCTTAAATCGGTCATTTGATCAAGATACATTTATAATATGTAATGACAATTGTATCTGAAGTAAACTTGAACCAACTTAATTTCTTTTAACAGTATTATATTTTTTGATCAAATTCTACCCCTTTTTGATAATTCATTCTGATATAAAATTATATCGATCATATTCTAAAGATAGTGGTATAGAATATATTACCAAACCTGTGAACGGTTTTAATCAAGATTTAAAAAAAATTTCACTGTAAATTTGACAACTTTTTCGATAATTGTAATAGATGATACCTTAAATAGGTCATTTGATCAGGATAAATTAATAATATGTAATGACATTAGTATCTGAAGTAAACTTGAACCAACCTAATTTCTTTTAACAATATTATATTTTTTAATTAAATTTTACCCCTTTTTTGATAATTCATTCTGTTATGATATTATGACAACCATATCTAAAGATAGTTGTATAGAATATATTACCAAACGGTTGAATCACGATTTTTTTAGATTTCACTGTAAATTTGACAACTTTCTCGATAATTGTAATAGATGAAACCTGAAATCGGTCATTTGATCAAGATAAATTTATAATATGTAATGACAATTGTATCTGAAGTAAACTTGAACCAACTTAATTTCTTTTAACAATATTTAATTTTTCAGTAAATTCTACAACTTTTTCATAATTCATTCTGATATAACATTATATCGACCATATTCTAAAGATAGTTGTACAGAATATATTACCAAACCTGTCAATGGTTTTAATCACGATTTTTTAAAATTTCACTGTAAATTTGACAACTTTTTTCGATAAATGTAATAGATGATACCTTAAATCGGTCATTTGATCAAGATAAATTTATAAGATGTAATGACAATTGTATCTGAAGTAAACTAGAACCAACTTAATTTTTTTCAACAATATTATATTTTTTAATAAATTCTCCCCCTTTTTCATAATTCATTCGATATTACATTATATCAACCATATTCTAAAGATAGTTGTATAGAATATATTACCAAACCGGTTAACGGTTTTAATCACGATTTTTTTTAATTTCACTGTTAATTTGACAACTTTTTCGATAATTGTTATAGATGATACCTTAAATCGGTCATTTGATCAAGTTTTATTTATAATATGTAGTGACAATTGTATCTGAAGTAAACTAGAACCAACTTAATTTCTTTCAACAATATTATATTTTTTATTAAATTCTACCCCTTTTGATAATTTCATTCTGATATGACATTATATCGACCATATTCTACAAATAGTTGTATAGAATATTTTACCAAACCTGTGAACAGTTTTCATCAAGATTTTAAAAAAAAATCACTTTAAATTTGACAACTTTTTCGATAATTGTAATAGATGATACCTTAAATCGGTCATTTGCTCAGGTTAAATTAATAATATATAATGTCAATTGTATCTGAAGTAAACTTGAACCAACTTAATAACTTTTAACTATATTATCTTATTTATCAAATTCTACCAATTTTTCATAATTCATTCTGATATGACATTATATCGACCATATTCTAAAGATAGTTGTACAGATATATTACCAAACCTGTCAATGGTTTAAACATGATTTTTTAAAATTTCACTGTAAACTTGACAATTTTTTCGATAATTGTAATAGATATCTTAAATCGGTCATTTGATCAAGATAAATTTATAATATGTAATATCAATTGTATCTGAAGTGAACTTGAACCAACTGAATTTCTTTTAACAATATTATATTTTTCAGTAAAATCTACCACTTTTTCATAATTCATACTGATATTACATTATATCGAGCATATTCTTAAGATAGTTGTACAGAATATATATTACCAAACCGGTCAACGGTTTTAATCACGATTTTTTAAAATTTCACTGTTAATTTGACAACTTTTTCGATTATTGTAATAGATGATACCTTAAGTCGGTCATTTGATCAAGATAAATTTATAATATGTAATGACAAATGTATCTGAAGTAAACTTGAACCAACTTAATTTCTTTCAACAATATTATATTTTTTAATAAATTCTCCCACTTTTTCATAATTCATTCTGATATTACATTATATCAACCATATTCTAAAGACATTTGTATAGAATATATTACCAAACCTGTGAACGGTTTTCATCAAGATTTAAAAAAAATTTCACTGTAAATTTGACAACTTTTTCGATAATTGTAATAGATGATACCTTAAACCGGTCATTTGATCAGGTTAAATTAATAATATATAATGACAATTGTATCTGAAGTAAACTTCAACAAACTTAATTTCTTTTAACTATATTATCTTATTTATCAAATTCTACCACTTTTTCATAATTCATTCTGATATTATATTATATCGACCATATTCTAAAGATAGTTGTATAGAATATATTACTAAACCGGTCAACGGTTTTAATCACAATTTTTTAAAATTTCACTGTAAATTTGACAACTTTTTCGATAATTGTAAGAGAGTGATACCTTAAATCGGTCATTTGATCAAGTTAAATTTATAATATGTAATGTCAATTGTATCTGAAGTTAACTTGAACCAACTTAATTTCTTTTAACAATATTATATTTTTTAGAAAATTTTACCACTTTTTCATAATTCATTCTGATATTACATTATATCAACCATATTCTAAAGATAGTTGTATAGAATATATCACCAAACCTGTCAACGGTTTTAATCACGATTTTTTTAAATTTCACTGTAAATTTGACATCCTTTTCAATAATTTTAATAGATGATACCTTAAATCGGTCATTTGATCAAGATAAATTCATAAAATGTAATGACAATTGTATCTGAAGTAAACTTGAAACAACTTAATTTCTTTTAACAATATTATATTTTTCAGTAAATTCTACCACTTTTTCATAATTCATTCTGATATCACATTATATCGACCATATTCCAAAGATAATTGTATAGAATATAATACCAAACCTGTCAACAGTTTTAATCTCGATTTTTTTTAAAATTTCACTGTTAATTTAACAACTTTATCGATAATTGTAATAGATGATACCTTAAATAGGTCATTTGATCAGGATAAATTAATAATATGTAATGACATTTGTATCTGAAGTAAACTTGAACCAACTTAATTTCTTTTAACAATATTATATTTTTAAGTAATTTTTACCACTCTTTCATAATTCATTCTGATATTACATTATATCGACCATATTCTAAAGATAGTTGTATAGATATAATACCAAACCTGTCAACGGTTTTAATCACGATTTTTTTAAAAATTTCACTGTAAATTTGACAACTTTTTCGATAATTGTAATAGATGAAACCTTAAATCGGTCATTTGATCAAGATAAATTTATAATATGTAATGACAATTGTATCTGAAGTAAACTTGAACCAACTTAATTTCTTTTAACAATATTATATTTTTCAGTAAATTCTACCACTTTTTCATAATTAAGGTCTTTCATTTTTCTAAATGGAAAGACTTTACTGTATTTCTTCTGTTTATTATTATTAAGGTCTTTCCTTTTTCAAAAGGGAAAGACCTTACTGTATTTCTTCTGTTTATTATTATTATATTATTATTCTTTTTCCGCCAAACTTTGACGAAGTTAGCAGCCTTAACCGTAAGACGTGTCGCTTTCATGTTCACACTTTGTATCGGTGTCATGAATACCTATCCGGAACTCACCCTGTTAGTCGAAATATTTTGTGGGTTCGGAGTAATCCCTCCGAAACTCAAAAACCTTGTTATCGTTCCAACACCGTAACCGTAATAGGTAGAAAAAAAACAAAGGGTGAAATTTATTCAGGACCAGACCCCGGTTCTTCGTTACATTGGATCGAAAAGATTCAACGACTCATTGGTAGGGTTATGCCCCTATGAAAATTAACCGGTGTCGGTTGGCCACCAAAACTCAGAAACCATAAGTCGTAGACACCTAGGATCTTCACCATTCATCATCAATTCATGTGACTTTGAAAAATACCCCAAGGTCAAATTTGTATTTTGACCTTGACCTTTGACCTAACACTTTGTTATGGGATAATCTCAGAAACCATTATACTTACAGAAGTTTTGAATAGTGGAAAATGTTTGGGTCATTAAGGCGCAACTTTGTTACATTTTGACCGAAGAGATTTGACCTTTCTGTAAGGGGCATAACCCATGATTTAGGTTTCTGAAAAGACAAAATCAGCCTTTACTATATAACCAAAGGTCCTAGACCCATGGGATCTTCAGCAATGACATTGGGGACTAATGACCTTGAGAAAGGTCAAAAGGTCAAAGGTCAAGGTCATGTCCCAGATAGCGAATTTAGTGTTTTTAACCTTATATTAAGGATTTTTAGTGTGTTTTCAAACTTTTTAAGGTTGACCTTGAACTTTGACCTTTCAGGTTTTTATTGGATATCTCAAAAACGATTATACTTACAGAAATAATAAATAGTGAAAAATGTTGAGTTGACTAAGGCGCAACTTTCTTACATTTTGACCGAAGAGCTTTGACATACCCTTAAGGGGCATAACCCCCGTTAACGGTTTCAGAAAAGACAAAATTAGCTTTAACTCTTGAACCAAAGGTTCTAGAACCATGGGGTCCTTTACAATGACATCGTAGACCAATGACTTTTACAAAGGTCACAAGGTCAAAAGTCAAGGTCATGTCCTAAAAAGCAAATTTGTTGTTTTTGTCATATTTTAACGGTTTTATGTGTGTTTGAGAGCTTTTCAACTATTGGAACATGTATTTTACATTACAAAAGGAAAGACCTCTCAATTGTTCAAGAACAATTGACATTTTAATTATTATTATTATTCTTCCGCCAAACTTTGACAAATTTATCCGCATTAACCGTAAGACGTGTCGCTTTCATGTTCACACTTTGTATCGGTGTCATGAATACCTATCCGGAACTTACCCTGTGAGTCGAAATATTTTGTCGGTTTGGAGTAATCCCTCCTAAACCAAAAAACCTTGTTATCGTTCAAACACCGTAACCGTAAGAGGTAGAAAAAAAACAAAGGGTGAAATTTGTTCAGGACCAGACCCCGGTTCTTCGTTACATTTGGATCGAAAGGTTTCAACGACTCATTGGTAGGGTTATGCCCCTATGAAAATTAACCGGTGTAGGTTGACCACCAAAACTCAGAAACCGTAAGTCGTAGACACCTAGGATCTTCACCATTCATCATCAATTCATGTGACTTTGAAAAATATCTCAAGGTCAAATGTGTATGTTGACCTTGACCTTTGACCTTACACCTTGTTATGGGATAATCTCAGAAGCCATTATACTTATAGAAGTTTTGAATAGTGGAAAATGTTTGGGTAATCAAGGCGCAACTTTGTTACATTTTGACCGAAGAGATTTGACCTTTCTGTAAGGGGCATAACCCCTGATTTAGGTTTCTGAAAAGACAAAATCAGCTTTTACTATATAACCAAAGGTCCTAGACCCATGGGTCTTCAGCAATTACATTGTGGACTAATGACCTTGACAAAGGTCACAAGGTCAAAGGTCAAGGTCATGTCCCAGATAGCGAATTATGTGTTTTTGATCTTATTTTAAGTATTTTTAGTGTGTTTTAAATGTTTTTAAGGTTGACCTTGACCTTTGACCTTTCAACTTTTTAGTTGATATCTCAAAAGCGGTTAATCTTACAGAAATAGTAAACAGTGAAAAATGTTAAGGTGACTGAGGTACAACTTTTTTACATTTTGACCGAAAGGATTTGACATATTCTTATGGGGCATAACCGCCGTTAACGGTTTCTGAAAAGGTAAAATTAGCTTTAACTCTTGAACGAAAAGTCCTAGACAAATGGGGTCTTTTACAATGACATTATGGACCAATGACCTTCACAAAGGTTACAAGGTCAAAAGTCAAGGTCATGTCCAAATTATCGAATTTGTTGTTTTTGTCATTTTTTAACGGTTTTATGTGTGTTTGAGAGCATTTCAATGCATTCTTCGCCCATTGGAACATTTACTTCACATTTCGAAAAGGAAAGACCTCTCAATTGTTCAAGAACAATTGACATTTTAATTCATTCTGATATTACATTATATCGACCATATTCCAAAGATAATTGTATAGAATATAATACCAAACCTGTCAACGGTTTTAATCACGATTTTTTTATAATTTCACTGTAAATTTGACAACTTTTTCGATAATTGTAATAGATGATACCTTAAATCGGTCATATGATCAGGTTAAATTAATAATATATAATGACAATTGTATCTGAAGTAAACTTGAACCAACTTAATTTCTTTTAACATTATTATATTTTTTATCAAATTCTACCCCTTTTTGATAATTCATTTCACTGTTAACATGACAAATTTTTCGATAATTGTAATAGATGATATCTTACATCGGTCATTTGATCAAGATACATTGATAATATGTAATGACAATTGTATCTGAAGTAAGCTTGAACCAACTTAAATTCTTTTAACAATATTATATTTTTTTATCAAATTCTACCCCTTTTTGATAATTCATTCTGATATTACATTATATCAACCACATTCTAAAGATAGTTGTATAGAATATATTACCAAACCTGCCAACGGTTTTAATCAAGATTTAAAAAAAAATTTCACTGTTAATTTGACAACTTTTTCGATAATTGTAATAGATGATACCTTAAATCGGTCATTTGATCAGGTTAGATTAATAATATATAATGACAATTGCATCTGAAGTAAACTTGAACCAACTTAATTTCTTTTAACAATATTATATTTTTAAGTAATTTTTACCACTTTTTCATAATTCATTCTGATATTACATTATGTCGACCATATTCTAAAGATAGTTGTATAGAATATAATACCAAACCTGTCAACGGTTTTAATCACAATTTTTTTAAAATTTCACTGTAAATTTGACAACTTTTTCGATAATTGAAATAGATGATATCTTAAATCGGTCATTTGATTAAGATAAATTTGTAATATGTAATGACAATTGTATCTGAAGTAAACTTGAACCAACTTCATTTCTTTTAACAATATTATATTTTTCAGTAAATTCTACCACTTTTTCATAATTCATACTTATATAACATTATATCGACCATATTTTAAAGATAGTTGTATAGAATATATTACCAAACCTGTCAACGGTTTTAATCTCGATTTTTTTAAAATTTCACTGTTTACTTGACAACTTTTTCGATAATTGTAATAGATGATACCTTAAATAGGTCATTTGATCAGGATACATTAATAATATGTAATGACATTAGTATCTGAAGTAAACTTGAACCAACTTAATTTCTTTTAACAATATTATCTTTTTTAGTAATTTTTACCACTTTTTCATAATTCATTCTGATATAACATTATATCGACCATATTCTAAAGATAGTTGTATAGAATATATGACCAAACCTGTCAACGGTTTTAATCACATTTTTTTTTAAATTTAACTGTAAATTAGACATCTTTTTCGATAATTGTAAGAGAGTGATACCTTAAATCGGTCATTTGATCAAGTTAGATTTATAATATGTAATGACAATTGTATCTGAAGTTAACTTGAACCAATTTAATTTCTTTTAACAATATTATATTTTTTTATTAAATTCTACCCCTTTTGATAATTATATCGACCATATTCTAAAGATAGTTGTACAGAATATATTACCAAACCCGTCAACGGTTTTAATCACAATTTTTAAAAATTTAACTGTAAATTTGACAACTTTTTCGATAATTGTAATAGATGATACCTTAAATCGGTCATTGAATCAAGTTGAATTTATAATATGTAATGACAATTGTATCTGAAGTAAACTTGAACCAACTTAATTTCTTTTAACAATATTATATTTTTCAGTAAATTCTACCACTTTTTGATAATTCATTCTGATATTACATTATATCGACCATATTCTAAAGATAGTTGTATATTATATATTACCAAACCTGTCAACGATTTTAATCACGATTTTTTTTAAATTTCACTGTAAATTTGACAACTTTTTCGATAATTGTAAGAGAGTGATACCTTAAATCGGTCATTTGATCAAGTTAAATTTATAATATGTAATGGCAATTGTATCTGAAGTTAACTTGAACAAACTTAATTTCTTTTAACAATATTATATTTTTTAGAAAATTTTACCACTTTTTCATAATTCATTCTGATATTACAATATATCGACCATATTCTAAAGATAGATCTATATAATATATTACAAAACCTGTCAACGGTTTTAATCACAATTTTTTAAAATTTAACTGCAAATTGGACAACTTTTTCGTTAATTGTAAAAGATGATACCTTAAATCGGTCATTTAAACAAATTAAATTTAAATATGGAATGACAATTGTATCTGAAGTAAACTTGAACCAACTTAATTTCTTTTAACTAGATCATATTTTTCGGTTTTAATCAAGATTATTTTAAAATTTCACTGTAAATTTGACAACTTTTTCGATAATTGTAATAGATGATATCTTAAATCGGTCATTTGATTAAGATAAATTTATAATATGTAATGACAATTGTATCTGAAGTAAACTTGAACAACTTCATTTCTTTTAACAATATTATATTTTTCAGTAAATTCTACCACTTTTTCATAATTCATACTTATATAACATTATATCGACCATATTCTAAAGATAGTTGTATAGAATATATTACCAAACCTGTCAACGGTTTTAATCACAATTTTTTTTAAATTTCACTGTAAATTGACAACTTTTTCGATAATTGTAATAGATGATACTTAAATAGGTCATTTGATCAAGTAAATTATAATATTATGACAATTGTATCTGAAGTAAACTTGAACAAACTTAATTTCTTTTACATATTATATTTTTCATAAATTCTACCATTTTTCAATCATTTGTATTACATTATATCGACCATATTCTAAGATAGTTGTATAAATATATTACCAACCTGTCAACGGTTTAATCACAATTTTTAAAATTTAACTGTAAATTTGACAACTTTTCGATATTGTAAAAGTGATACCTTAAATGGTCATTTGATCAAGTAAATTTAAAATATGTAATGACAATTGTATCTGAAGTAAATGAACCAACTTAATTTCTTTTAACAATATTATATTTTTATAAATTCTACCCCTTTTGATAATTCATTCTGATATGAATTATATCGACCATGTTCTAAAGATAGTTGTATATATATTACCAAACCTGTCAACGGTTTTATCTCGATTTTTTAAATTTCACTGTAAATTGACAACTTTTTCGATAATTGTAAAGATGATACCTTAAATAGGTCATTTGATCAAGATAAATTTATAATATGTAATGACAATTGTATCTGAAGTAAACTTGAACCAACTTAATTTCTTTTAAACAATATTTTAAATTTTTACTAGTAAATTCTTCACTTATTTCATAATTCATTCATGAATTACATTAAATTGACCATATTTCAAATTGTATAGTGTATTACCTAAATGTCATTTAATCCAAATATTTTTAAATTTACTGTAAATTGACAATTTTCGATAAATTTTAGTAATCTTCGCATTTTTATAATTATTTGTAATACATTGATCAAGAAACTTGTTAATTTAACAACTTATTTATTCGATTTTATTTTAAATTCACTGATTAATTATCGACATATTCTACATTGTATAGATATACCAAACCTGTCAACGGTTTTAATCACAATTTTTAAAATTTAACTGTAAATTTGACAACTTTTTCGATAATTGTAATAGATGATGCCTTAAATCGGTCATTTGATCAAATTGAATTTATAATATGTAATGACAATTGTATCTGAGGTAAACTTGAACCAACTTAATTTCTTTTAACAATATTTTATTTTTCTGTAAATTTTACCACTTTTTTCTAAATTCATTCTGATATTACATTATATCGACCATATTCTAAAGATAGTTGTATATTATATATTACCAAACCTGTCAACGGTTTTAATCACGATTTTTTTTAAATTTCACTGTAAATTTGACAACTTTTTCGTTAATTGTAATAGATGATACCTTAAATCGGTCATTGAATCAAGTTGAATTTATAATATGTAGTGACAATTGTATCTGAAGTAAACTTGAACCAACTTAATTTCTTTTAACAATATTATATTTTTTAGTAAATTTTACCCCTTTTTGATAATTCATTCTGATATGACATTATATCGACCATATTCTAAAGATAGTTGTATATTATATATTACCAAACCTGTCAACGGTTTTAATCACGATTTTTTTTAAATTTCACTGTAAATTTTAACTTTTTCGTTAATTTGAATAGATCATACCTTAAATCGGTCATTGAATCAAGTTGAATTTATAATATGTAATGACAATTGTATCTGAAGTAAACTTGAACCAATTTAATTTCTTTTAACAATATTATATTTTTCAGTAAATTCTACCACTTTTTCATAATTCATTCTGATATTACATCATATCGACCATATTCCAAAGATAATTGTATAGAATATAATACCAAACCTGTCAACGGTTTTAATCTCGATTTTTTTTTAAAATTTCACTGTTAATTTGACAACTTTATCGATAATTGTAATAGATGATACCTTAAATAGGTCATTTGATCAAGATAAATTTAAAATATGTAATGACAATTGTATCTGAAGTTAAATTAAACCAACTTAATTTCTTTAAGAATATTATATTTTTATTAAATTCTACCCCTTTTGATAATTCATTCTGATATGACATTATATCGACCATATTCTTAAGATAGTTGTATAGAATATATTACAAAACCTGTCAACGGTTTTAATCACAATTTTTAAAAATTTAACTGTAAATTTGACAACTTTTCGATAATTGTAAGAGAGTGATACCTTAAATAGGTCATTTGATCAAGATAAATTTTAAATATGTAATGACAATTGTATCTGAAGTTAAATTGAACCAACTTCATTTCTTTTAACAATATTATATTTTTTATTAAATTCTACCCCTTTTGATAATTCATTCTGATATGACATTATATCGACCATATTCTAAAGATAGTTGTATAGAATATATTACCAAACCTGTCAACGGTTTTAGTCTCGATTTTTTAAAATTTCACTGTAAACTTGACAACTTTTTCGATAATTGTAATAGATGATACCTTAAATCGGTCATTTGATCAAAATAAATTTATAATATATAATGACAATTGTATCTGAAGTAAACTTGAACCAACTTAATTTCTTTTAACAATATTATATTTTTTAGTTAATTCTACCCCTTTTTGATAATTCATTCTGATATGACATTATAACGACCATATTCTAAAGATAGTTGTATAGAATATATAACCAAACCTGCCAACGGTTTTAATCAAGATTTTTTTTAAAGGAGTAGGTCCGGTAAGGACTGATTTTGGCCTCAAATTTCAGTTTCATCTGACGAAAGATTTTGACCACTTTTAAACACTTAAGTGTCTATTTCATATGTTTCCATTAATTTATGTAAAAGATTTTAACTTATTTCGTCATTAAAAACGATACGATTCAAGCTCAAATATGAAAAATCTACCAAATATGCGAAAAAATGTCACTTTTCTGATGTTTTTTTTGTCAAAAACGAAAGTGGTCGCATCCGTGTTCATCCGCAACCTTTATATATGTTATGTATTATCATCAAATACAACTTCCATTTCAATATTTTGGATTAACACGAATGCGGCCACTTTCTTTTTAAACGGAAATAGTCTAAAATTCAAGTAAAATCCTGGAATTGTTAAGATTTCAGTAATATAGCATGACTTTATGGTGCTAGTACCCAATATATGTGCATTGTATTGTCAAAAAGAGCCCATATTTATGTAGCAGAACCATTCTACTATCCAATAAATAACTAAAAGTTTACATTTTAACAATTTTGTTAAACTGCCATTTTTTGGGGCCAAAAAAGGGTCTTACCGGACCTAATCCTTTCACTGTAAATTTGACAACTTTTTCGATAATTGTAATAAATGATATCTTTAATTGGTCATTTGATCAAGATAAATTTATAATATGTAATGACAATTGTATCTGAAGTAAACTTGAACCAACTTAATTTCTTTTAACAATATTATATTTTTCAGTAAATTCTACCACTTTTTCATAATTCATTCTGATATTATACAATTATTGACTTTTGATGAGGTTGATACAATGATTTATCACGCAGGTAGGTTAAGTCACTTATGGGTGTTTTTTTCCATTAAATCGGCCATAATCATTGAATCAGATTTTTTTTGTATTTCATCTTGCCATATTTCGTTACCTCAATTATAATGAAAAATGTTCATACTGATGTAATAAAAAAATTGAGAACACCGGTTCATGTTTACGCACACCTGTAATTTCATATCATGTGATTTCTGTGGTATGTCTAGTGACATTTACAAATCGGAAAAGCACAAATTGTTCCTCACCATTAAATTGGGATTTTTTTTTTACACATCACTTCAGAAATAAGCACACTTTAGAAAAAATGATACTCGCAGACCCGGCTACCTCAAGTATTATTTAAAATAAAAAATGTTTTCTGTGAATAGGTCCGTTGTTGTTAAAATGCGTGAAAAAGATCAATTTTGTACATTAATCGTAATCTCTTAAAATGCGAGTAGCAATTTTTAAAAGCAGAAAAAAGTTCTGAATAAAATGTTAAAGACATCCCGTTATAATAACATATGGAACAACTTGTACTTTGGGATTCTTTATGTTTGTGAACAAAGGTAAAAAATTCATCGCTTGCCGTCAAACGTTCAAGAGACGTCAACAAAACACAAAGGGACGCTACTCTGTAAAGATGCGGGAAATGTAAAAACGAAACCTCTGTGTAGGAAGGGTCACAGCAGCCATACTGATTACAGGAGTCAAATTTGGTTAAATTATGTCCTAATGTACCACAATAACATTTAATGTGTATTTCACTCTTCTACATTTTATTTCCATGAATGACAAACTTAGAAACATGAACTACTGCAACTTTTCAAAGATTATTTTGGCCAGATCAACAAAAGACAGTGCAGCAATTGTTTTTTTTTTTTAATAATTATGATAATTCCAAAACTACATCACATTTTGTAAAAGCAAAGTATATAAATAGTATATCAATTCAGCAGACATGAAAACTACAACATTTTTATTACAAAATACAGAAATCTACAGATACCATCATATGACATATTCAAAAACCAGCTCCCTAAACTTCAAAATTATGTAACAAACAGCAAATATTTTATGCATAATGGCAAAGCTAGGGAAAAAATGAGGTTCACTGATAACTTCTCTCTATTCAATTGGCTTCAACTTCCAGAAAATGAAAAACAAAGCCACAAATTGCAAGATTGTTCCACCTGTTTGACCACCCATGGCAGCATATCATCTCTGCACAAGTCATATTCTCATGCTTCATCATTAGTACAGCCATGTAAAGACCTTGTAAACAATATCAATGAGATTATTGTGTCACCGTCTTCATCAATTGGAACAAAACCAGTTCAAAATGTTATTAAAGTTTTAGAACCAATTATTGAAACCCAATATAACATTAATTTTAAGAAAACGTTGGCAGATGTTATGAACATGTCACCTAAAAAATCGGCTGTTGAAAAAAAACATCAAAATTATGACATCGATTCGAGAGACAACACAACAAATAGCGGAATCAATGACTGAAAATGAGGGTGACATTCAAAATTTGCTTGCCAGTGGGAAGTCTTTTCTACAGTATTAAAGGGTGCGACTTCAAACCTGTTATGTTACAACCGACCAAGCTGAAAGACAAGCTGATGACCTACAGACCAAACTTGCCTCAGGTAAAAAACCAAAAACACACAGGCAAATACACCAACTATAATTTTAATCGACAAGAATTTCTTGAGGAAGTAAAAGATTGTAAATCTACCATCATGAATTGGACCCGAATGGCTATCAAGTACAACGTCGCGTTTAACGGAAAGCTTGCTGGCAATGGGGGGCAAATCCTTAAGCAATTTGCACAGGACAACGATTTTGACGTCAACCAATTTAATCCACATTTAAGGATAAGTGGAAGGGACCATCTTAAAGGAATTAGGAGGTAAAAAAAGCGAGTCTTCAGGGGAAAATTTGCTATTCCAAATAAAAGAACAGCTAAAAAACTGAAATCTATTATCAGCACAAATTGGAATAAAAAATTTACGACATTGGCCTAAAAATTGCCCCTAAGGAAATCCGAAAGAACACCATTGATTCTTCAGGTAATATTCAAGAAACATCAAAGAAACGCAGAAGAAGCCTGTACATGTTCAAGCTATTGTAGAAAGACCAAACCTGTACATTTTTGGACAATCAGGTACTGGTCACTTATGCACTTGTTAACAAAAAAGGCTTCATTTTGCAGTAACATTCAAAAATTTAACCCTCTTTTAGATGATATGTCATGATCTTGAAAAAAATTAATACTGTCTAATTTCATGACATTCTATGAAGGTTTAAATGTCTAATTTCAAAATTTTTTAATTTAAGTCGGTTTGAAACTATCAACCTCTCAGTAAAATATAAATTTAAAAAAAAATATTCAACTTTGGTTCCGACAATCTCTTTATCATTAAATAAGCGTGCACTCACTGAAATCTCTCGCTTACTTTATCAACCATTGATTTATGCTGAATATAAATTCAAAAGCTTACAATACTACAATAATTACATAAACATGATTCTAAAAAATAAAGACAAGGTGATGTAAACAAAACACGAAATAGATATGCACCTTACAATCATTCAATAAACCAAATATAGTCAACCTATTCTGATTATTACCTTCAGTTTCATTGAAAAAAAAAAAACTAACATTGACCAACAAAACATGAATATGAGGTAAAGGTCAAATGAACCATGCCATACAGACATGTACACCTTACAATCAGTTATACATTAAATATAGTTGACCTGCAAATTATAATAACAATAACAATCTCAACCATGAAAAGTTAATATTGACCAACGCGGAAAACGGACGAAGTCGTGGTAACTGTATCCGACAAAAGTGGGCTTCAAACATTCGAGCCCGACATGAGTGAATCGATCGAGGTGGTCCAGGAATTTGACAACAAGCTAAAGTTCGCTACTTTTACTGTGAACAGGCACCATTCTGAATCGGACGAAGCCCCAGAGGAAAATAACAATGTCATCAAAGAAATAAAACAATGTCATTCCCGTTTGGGATGAAAATTTCAGGAACTCAATTTTCGGCTCTCCCTTGACACCATTTGCGAGTATGGTCTTGAGGAAACGATGATAGTCCATCGGACGGGGACGATAAATGGCTGGCCCGTGTTAAGAGAGAGCCATATCTCTTGCACGTTAAAGACACCCTTGTAGATTTCGAAAAAGAGTAGGCTAATGCCGCTACAAGGCAGCACTCGCACCCGCAAAGTGGAAAGGGATTAATATAAGTTGTAAAACTTGTTTCCCAATCCACTATAAATAAATATGTTTAAACTAATCAAGGAAAAAGGAAAATAATACCAAGATGTATTGATGTCGAACGCCAGGCATTTGGCATGCACTAAAACCCAATTCGAATAAATGAAGAAAATCCCCGCTTTACAGGTATGTGGAACTATATATAATATTTAATACCAAGTTAATTGTAGGGTAAACTCTGCAAGCTGACATGTTCAATGTTATAAATGTCAGTTTTACACTTCAGAGTTTTATAATCTGCCATCGGCCTGGGTGTAGGGAAGGAGGGATAAAGAAAACAATGTGTTTACTAGGGGAAGTGCTGCCCAACTTTTTGTTAATACACTTACCATGCTTACCGTGATGTAAATTTTAAAAAAATGGGGGGGGGGGGGGGTGGTAACCTATAGAAGGAGTGTAGATTGTCTTTCCACATTTTTGTCACAATTTTCCTGACTCTCTGACACTTAGCCTAATATTATCAAATTCTATGTGTATTGAATTTAGGGAACCAAGGGGTGGGGGATTATGAATTATACATGGCCTGCATGTATATCCATATATCTATGATTTTTTTTTTAATTTGATTTTTCTTCTAGCTCACACCTAAAAGAAGAAATGACACATGTCCAGGATAGCAAGCCTTTTCAAGGTTTGTATGATGCTGATATTTTAATTTTATATAATTTTTAAGAAGATTCAAACAATCTTGTTACACTGCTTCTTAAATTTAATTAGTCCAGAAATAAGCCAATCAGATTTGTGCTTATTTCAAGTTTAAACGTTGTTTTCTAAACGCCCACTTACTTGTTTTCTTAAGATGAAAAAAAAATTCTAAATAAATAAGTAAAAGTCATCTTAGTATTATATAAATATTGTAATCGATTAAACAGTCTGTGTTTGCAGAAAATATATGCTAATACATTATGTTATAGATAATGCATATTTTAAGGTGTTTCTGGTCGTAGAACACACAGAGGGGTGTCAGGATTGATCAAATGAAAGACCGACTGACTTATATACCGTCAAAAAAATATTAATTTTATAAAGACTTGTAAAATTTAGTATCCTATTTTACCGACAACACTTAAGTGGGATATTCCTTTCTAATGCGTTCAGGTTATAATACGCCCTACGGCTCTTTAGAATGTGAAATTAATCTCACTAAATAGATTAGATATAAACCTTTTTGAAATTATTATCCATACACTATATTACTATAACTGCACGAAGTAAGACACAAATGTATTGATATCATCCGTTAACGGTGTATGACAAATACAAGACACATTGTAAGTAATTTTTTGTACCACTTAGCTTATGAAAAAGGGGGAAGGTTGTTTTATTCTTATATTTGTTATGTTATTTCTATCGCGGAAAAGTGGTTATTTTTTAACAGATTTACTTGAATCGAATGAAAAATTCAGAAAGAGGGTATTTTGACTAGCAATACATTGTATCAAAAGATAATCAGGATATAGTTATATACCATCCGTACCCGACCCTTTCGTGAGTTACGTAAATGTTATTCAATAGAATATAAAATTATCTTATTAGTTGATCGTGTGATAAGGTAAAAGGTATACATAAATTTAAAAAAGTTAAAAACGGACACGAAGACGAATATAAATACATGTAGGTGACAGTATGATTTCCTATTCAGTGTGTATCGTTTCTGAACATGCATGAAATATTTTCCACTGGATGTTAAGCAAGCAACCAAAAATCAATCAACCTATTCAGTTTGACCCAATATGATTTTCAAAATCTTACACACGAATATGTTTAATCTGGATTTATTTTATGAAAGTCTACATTAAAATTCATCTGACATATATGAAAATGTTTTTTTATTGTAGCGATACATTAACAAAACTTCACGTACTTCACGTTATTTGTTTCTAAAACTAAAATGCGGGACTTAAATGACGGTTTCTTTTACACCTATCATCGATTGAACTTTAAAAAATAAATTTCCAAATCGGCAACAAAAAAACTATTAGACGAATAAAGTTTTGAAGTAAATCATAGATTGCATGTTTATCAAGGAAAATAATGACTTCACACAGGTCATTATTTTATGCCTTGGACCATATATCATTGAAACATGGTATCGTCCGGGTTGATTATGAAAAAGAATGACCTGTCGTTCTGAAAGAAAATAAATCCATATAGGTATATAAGTTATAGATAATGCATATTTTAAGGTGTTTCTTGTCGTAGAACACACAGAGGGGTGTCAGGATTGATCAAATGAAAGACTGACTGACTTATATACCGTTAAAAAAATATTAATTTTATAAAGACTTGTAAAATTTAGTATCCTATTTTACCGACAACACTTAAGTGGGATATTCCTTTCTAATGCGTTCAGGTTTTAATACGCCCTACGGCTCTTTAGAATGTGAAATTAAACTCACTAAATAATTTAGATATAAACCTTTTTGAAATTATTATCCATACACTATATTACTATAACTGCACGAAGTAAGACACAAATGTATTGATATCATCCGTTAACGGTGTATGACAAATACAAGACACATTGTAAGTAATTTTTTGTACCACTTAGCTTATGAAAAAGGGGGAAGGTTGTTTTATTCTTATATTTGTTATGTTATTTCTATCGCGGAAAAGTGGTTATTTTTTAACAGATTTACTTGAATCGAATGAAAAATTCAGAAAGAGGGTATTTTGACTAGCAATACATTGTATCAAAAGATAATCAGGATATAGTTATATACCATCCGTACCCGACCCTTTCGTGAGTTACGTAAATGTTATTCAATAGAATATAAAATTATCTTATTAGTTGATCGTGTGATAAGGTAAAAGGTATACATAAATTTAAAAAAGTTAAAAACGGACACGAAGACGAATATAAATACATGTAGGTGACAGTATGATTTCCTATTCAGTGTGTATCGTTTCTGAACATGCATGAAATATTTTCCACTGGATGTTAAGCAAGCAACCAAAAATCAATCAACCTATTCAGTTTGACCCAATATGATTTTCAAAATCTTACACACGAATATGTTTAATCTGGATTTATTTTATGAAAGTCTACATTAAAATTCATCTGACATATATGAAAATGTTTTTTTATTGTAGCGATACATTAACAAAACTTCACGTACTTCACGTTATTTGTTTCTAAAACTAAAATGCGGGACTTAAATGACGGTTTCTTTTACACCTATCATCGATTGAACTTTAAAAAATAAATTTCCAAATCGGCAACAAAAAACTATTAGACGAATAAAGTTTTGAAGTAAATCATAGATTGCATGTTTATCAAGGAAAATAATGACTTCACACAGGTCATTATTTTATGCCTTGGACCATATATCATTGAAACATGGTATCGTCCGGGTTGATTATGAAAAAGAATGACCTGTCGTTCTGAAAGAAAATAAATCCATATAGGTATATAAGTTATAGATAATGCATATTTTAAGGTGTTTCTTGTCGTAGAACACACAGAGGGGTGTCAGGATTGATCAAATGAAAGACTGACTGACTTATATACCGTTAAAAAAATATTAATTTTATAAAGACTTGTAAAATTTAGTATCCTATTTTACCGACAACACTTAAGTGGGATATTCCTTTCTAATGCGTTCAGGTTTTAATACGCCCTACGGCTCTTTAGAATGTGAAATTAAACTCACTAAATAATTTAGATATAAACCTTTTTGAAATTATTATCCATACACTATATTACTATAACTGCACGAAGTAAGACACAAATGTATTGATATCATCCGTTAACGGTGTATGACAAATACAAGACACATTGTAAGTAATTTTTTGTACCACTTAGCTTATGAAAAAGGGGAAAGGTTGTTTTATTCTTATATTTGTTATGTTATTTCTATCGCGGAAAAGTGGTTATTTTTTAACAGATTTACTTGAATCGAATGAAAAATTCAGAAAGAGGGTATTTTGACTAGCAATACATTGTATCAAAAGATAATCAGGATATAGTTATATACCATCCGTACCCGACCCTTTCGTGAGTTACGTAAATGTTATTCAATAGAATATAAAATTATCTTATTAGTTGATCGTGTGATAAGGTAAAAGGTATACATAAATTTAAAAAAGTTAAAAACGGACACGAAGACGAATATAAATACATGTAGGTGACAGTATGATTTCCTATTCAGTGTGTATCGTTTCTGAACATGCATGAAATATTTTCCACTGGATGTTAAGCAAGCAACCAAAAATCAATCAACCTATTCAGTTTGACCCAATATGATTTTCAAAATCTTACACACGAATATGTTTAATCTGGATTTATTTTATGAAAGTCTACATTAAAATTCATCTGACATATATGAAAATGTTTTTTTTATTGTAGCGATACATTAACAAAACTGCACGTACTTCACGTTATTTGTTTCTAAAACTAAAATGCGGGACTTAAATGACGGTTTCTTTTACACCTATCATCGATTGAACTTTAAAAAATAAATTTCCAAATCGGCAACAAAAAACTATTAGACGAATAAAGTTTTGAAGTAAATCATAGATTGCATGTTTATCAAGGAAAATAATGACCTCACACAGGTCATTATTTTATGCCTTGGACCATATATCATTGAAACATGGTATCGTCCGGGTTGATTATGATAAAGAATGACCTGTCGTTCTGAAAGAAAATAAATCCATATAGGTATATAAGTTATGTTTGTATCAGACATTTAAAGTTCAATTAAAATTAATTTTAACAGTTTCATAGACTACAAAGCATTGGATGCCAGATGATGTAATATCCTTGTAAACCAGAGAGAACATACATATTCAACAAAAAATACAGAACACCAACTTCTAAACTATCTTGCTCTCCATCACTGTTTTCAACTTTTTGAGGAAGAGTATACTGAACGAAATTCAAATCATAGAGGCAGAACAAAATACAGGTACTTATCTTGATTCTATGGACCACCAGTTTGCGAACTCATCTATAAGTGCATTTCATACAGGAATAGAATCACCGCGAATACACACAGCACACAACGCGAGGAGCCAACCCCGGAATATTACGGAGATACCATGTGTTTTTCTGTTAAGAGATACATGTGCCAACAAACTGTACCAATATTAGTGATAACACAGCCCGAATGTCTATCGTAATTCCTGATAATTTTTGTTTTTAGGAAATCATCATGCTTATGAGTGTCAATCGAAACGAACGTGTCGACACTGCAACCAGAGACATTCCTGCTTATGTAGTGAGAGTAATAATGTTAACAGCGAAGGTTTAGCGTTCATTACAAGCAATACAAATAAACAGATTAAATATACACCAGTCAATCTTATAAATGACACCGAAAACCAGGAAGATACTAAAGTTTTGCATTCAACGACACAGATGCGTACAAATGTGCTACTGACAACGGCGGTAGCTCCTGTTTGGTCAGGTAATATATCTATGGATACGAATGTTTTATTTGATGAGGGTGCACAAAGATCTTTTTTAACAGAGCATCTTGCGAAGAATTTGAATTTGAAAACTGAAGGAATTGAAGTTGTACACCCATCGGCATTTGGAGAGGACAACACGAGCACGAGAGAACTACGCACAACCACCGTATTTATCGAAACCGAAAAAAGTCGTAAAATTCCGATTGAAGTCCTTATTTTTCCTACCATAGCAGTTCCAATACATAATCATATGCGGTACGTTAACCGAAATATGGATTATCTGAAAGGATTAAGACTCGCTCATCCAGTTACCAAAGACGAATGTTTTGAGATATCATTACTTATTGGTGCCGACCACTATTGGGACTTTATCGAAGACAAAGTAATACGAGGAGATGGACCGATAGCGATGAAGTCAAAGCTTGGATACATACTATCAGGACCCTTACAGCGGGGTAGGTTACTTTCGTCTACGACATCCAGCATCTTAAGCGTACTGGTTTCGAATAAATCAGAGGAATTTGGCTTTGAAGAAATTATAAAGGAACAGACACGTTGCCAAATTATCGAGAGAGAGTTGAGAAAGCAGAACCAACAGAGAAAATATCAAAAGATGGACTGAATGATACGTATCTATTGAACTGTTGTGATTTATTATGGACTGTTACGAAAATATTTGATACATTGACTTACTTTTACATGTTTCAGTTCTAACACATAACAGTGGGTCAATTCTTGACCATTTTTACACAAACAATCTAATAATGAAGTATATGAAAGTTGTTAAGACATATTACAGTGATCACAGCAGTACTTGTGTTTCTATACGGCATCAGCAGTGAAAATTTCTTGAAGCTTATTCCTATACTTTAATAATTTATCATAGAATAAAGTATTAATTTTTAAAGGTTTTTAATGAAAGTAGTTAAGTATGAGTATGCAGTCCATCAACTTGAAACTCAATACACAGGTTACATTGATTATTTCCCCCTAAAATGCATTACAAATAAGTAAGTTGCCCTCAATTTCATTTGACAAAGAGAATAAAAATGCGAGCGGGGCATGGTGTCTTTTGGACACATACTCTTGTAATCTTTTAATCTCTATACTGATTTCCTTCAATTGTACAAAGACATGGTTTGATTTTTTTTCATTTTGAGGCTATTACGCGTTTATCTAGTTGACTAAACTATATCACCATTTCTGATTGGCAGTATTATTTGCTACTGTTCTTTTAAACGCATTCTTTTAGACATATATTTATTTTAGGAGATGTAGAGTATCAGATTGACTCATTGGCTGAGAAGATTGGACAAAATATGTTAAATAAAATGACAGGTGGAAAGACACCAAGTATAATAATCGTGTTTATTTTGTTACATGAATCATAATGCACATATGTATCTAATACTAAAAAAACAGTTGATAAGAAATTTTTCGATATTTTACATTAATGAAATACGTCATTAATATGTATATCATTTTTTTTTACATCTGCGCTAAATAAAATTAACATATGCCTTAGTCATAATATATGATTTCACAAAGACCAAGAACATTTCATTTCAAACACATAACTAAACAAAATTGATTTTTTTATAGATCTGATATGTTTGCTCAACGTATTACTTTTGATTATGAGTGAATGAATGAATGAATAATTAAGGAAAAAGGCAACTTTGTCTCTTTGACCTAATGTTAAATTTGATATAACAGATGTCACCTTCTTACAGGCAATGTGATGAAACTTAAAACAACAACAATCAATACAGCAATGCAGGGCAATGTGATGGAGGCTCTTTGGGGCGTCTTCGAATGCATTTTACCGAAATCGCAGGTAGAACTTCCCTCGAAAGTTTAATAGTTTGAGAAAATAAGTTCACCCGGAACTAAGGATGTGCCATCCTGCTGATGGTGGAGGGGTATTCAATTTCACCCTTATCTGTCAATATGTTCGTATATCAAAACAAAATTATTACGTTCTATAAATCAATAAATTTACTTTACACCACTCAAAGGTTATGAAACTTGGCCATAATTACCACATAGCCCAGATCAATTTTCAATTTTGGTGCCGTCAGTTATATATTTCTAAAGTTACTCAACGAGGTTCGTTTGAAAACTTTACTACAAAAGAGATGATTTAAGCTTTCCAATTGTGAATTAACCTCGTCTAAGATGATATAAGTGTTATTGATTTCTGCTTCATATTTATAATTTTCATGATTATTCTCTGTAATACTTTTTAATAACTATTCTTGTATCTCTTTCATTTTAATTGTATTGAGTGAATGCTCTGCCAAACCAATATATTCACAAATAAAATCATCTGATTTATTTTTCAAATTGAGCTTCACTTTTTTTTTTTTTTTGCAGACAACTTACAACTTTCACATCAAACTTGACATATATGGCAGCCCAGTTAATTCTGAGTGTGAATGTCCAGCAGGAAAGGGTTCCAATACCACCTGCAAGCATGTAGATGCAGTGCTGTTAATGGCTGATGTTTTCTCTAATACTAGAGAAATTTCAATACAGAAATCATGTACAGAAGGTTTACAGACTTTTCACCAACGAAAGACATATTACAATGGTAACTTCTTTTAACTTAGTGTCCAGTTAAAGCTATTTATTTCAACCAAAGAATTAAGAGAATAAACAAGTTTCATTTCTTTATATATATATATATGCTTATGTCCCACCGTAAAGCAACAGTACGAGAAGTTTTACGTCATTATTGTTCTAAAAAGTTAAACATATATGGAAACATGTCAAAGTTCAGAAAAAATATCTTCGCCATGCCTTTGACTTTAGATTTTGTCTCTTGTTTTCGTTCATTTTTCTTTATTTAATATTTTAGGTGCTCCAGTGAAAATATAAAAAATAGCTAAAAGAAAACCAACTGAAATACTAGAGGACCCATGACCACAGAAATATGGAAGGGTTTACGGACCATATCAGAAACACCATGATTAACTTCTGCTCTCAAGACCTTACACTGAGATATATTTTTCCTGCAGCTGATATACAGGTACAATGGAAGTTGATGGTTAACAAGAAAAACTTGAAAAAATGTTTTAATTTTAAATAGAATTAACAAATTAAAGGTAATACAAAGAATAAAAGAAATAATTAAAAACTAATTGTTCAAAGAACAATTGAAGGTCTTTCAACCAAAAAAGGATCTATTTTGATATGAAAATATTAAAATTCAGTTGAAAATGTCAGTTCCTATGGCTTAATGGTGTATAAATATGAATTTCAAGCAAAGGTCAAAATCTAGAACGTAAAATTAACCTATTACCTTGACCTCAATTTCAAGGTCATAAACCAAGGATCCTAAATGGAAAGACCCTAGGTCTGTATTATGTATGGTTCATGAGTTATATCACTTTACGCTAAACTCTAAATATAAGAGGGGCATAAACTCCCATTTATTGTCTACGCACCCTTCCAATCTAAATTTATAAGTTATGACATGTAACAACTAACAATTTAGTAAAGATAATTTGTCGAAAACTTATAAAAGTTAATGAAAAAAGTGAAAATAACCTGAAATCAAAATTTAGAATTTGACCTTGACCTCATTTTCATTTTTTTGTACCAAGGATCTTATATCAAAAGACCCTAGGTCTCTATCACTTATGGTTTACCAGTTAGAAATGCAAATCACTTAAATCATATACAAAAGGGGGGATAACTCTCATATGGAGTCTCCGGATAGCTTCGGTCAAAATAAAACAGAACATCCTGAGGATATAACCAGCAATTTGGAAAAATAAATTTGTCGGTTTCTTATACGGTTGTGAAGCCTAAGTAGCCACAAGAAAAACAGTGTTCGGGGAGATCTCTTACAAGGTAAAGATTTTTGTTACGCGGTGTCAGTTTCAGAAGCGCATTAACTTTTCGATATCATATACCAAATATCTAAGCGACATCTTTGGAAACAAAAAAACAGCGAAGGAAAAAAGAGTTGGCGGAAGAAAAAAAATAAAAAAAAATAATAATTAAAAACCAATTGTTCAAAGAACAATTGAAGGTCTTTCAACCAATAAGGATCTATTTAGATATGAAAATATTAAAATTCAGTTGAAAATGTCAGTTCCTATGGCTTAATGATGTATAACTATGAATTTTAAGCAAAGGTCAAAATCTAGAACGTCCAATTAACCTATGACCTTGACCTCAATTTCAAGGTCATAGACTAAACATCTCAAATAAAAAGACACTAGTTCCTTAATATGTATGGTTCATGAGTAAAATCACTTTACGCATAATTCTTAATATAACAGGGGCGAAAACTCCCTTTTTTAGTTTACGCACCCTTGCAACCAATATTTATAAGTTACGACATGTCGCAACTAACAATTAAGTAAAAAAAAATTGTCGATATCTTATAAGGTTAATGAAAAAAGGTGAAAATAAGCAAAATCAAAATTAAGAATTTGACCTTGACCTTTGACCTTGACCTAATTTTCATTTTTTTGGACCAAGGATCTTAAATCAAAAGACCCTAGGTCTCTATCACTTATAGTTTACCAGTTAGAAATGCATATCACTGATATCATATATAAAAGGGGGGATAACTCTCATATGGAGTCTCCGGATAGCTTCCGTTGAAATGAAACAGAACATCCTAAGGATATAACGAGCAATTTGGAAAAATAAATTTGTCGGTTTCTTATACGGTTGCGAAGTAGTAGTGGCCACAAGAAAAACAAGTGTTTGGGGAGATAACTCTTACAAGGTAAAGGTTTTTGTTACGCGGTGTCAGTTTCAGAAGCGCATTAACTGTTCGATATCATATACCAAATATCTAAGCGACATCTTGTGAAACAAAAAAACAGCGAAGGAAAAAAAAGTTGGCGGAAGAAAAAATAATAACAATTAAAAACCAATTGTTCAAAGAACAATTGAAGGTCTTTCAACCAATAAGGGTCTATTTAGATATGAAAATATTAAAATTCAGTTGAAAATGTCAGTTCCTATGGCTTAATGATGTATAAATATGAATTTTAAGCAAAGGTCAAAATCTAGAACGTCCAATTTACCTATGACCTTGACCTCAATTTCAAGGTCATAGACTAAACATCTCAAATAAAAAGACACTAGTTCCTTAATATGTATGGTTCATGAGTAAAATCACTTTACGCATAATTCTTAATATAAGAGGGGCGAAAAACTCCCTTTTATTGTTTACGCACCCTCGCAACCAAAATTTATAAGTTACGACATGTCGCAACTAACAATTTAGTAAAAAGAAATTGTCGATATCTTATAAGGTTAATGAAAAAAGGTGAAAATAAGCCAAAATCAAAATTAAGAATTTGACCTTGACCTTTGACCTTGACCTAATTTTCATTTTTTTGGACCAAGGATCTTAAATCAAAAGACCCTAGGTCTCTATCACTTATAGTTTACCAGTTAGAAATGCATATCACTGATATCATATATAAAAGGGGGGATAACTCTCATATGGAGTCTCCGGATAGCTTCCGTTGAAATGAAACAGAACATCCTAAGGATATAACGAGCAATTTGGAAAAATAAATTTGTCGGTTTCTTATACGGTTGCGAAGTAGTAGTGGCCACAAGAAAAACAGTGTTTGGGGAGATAACTCTTACAAGGTAAAGGTTTTTGTTACGCGGTGTCAGTTTCAGAAGCGCATTAACTGTTCGATATCATATACCAAATATCTAAGCGACATCTTGTGAAACAAAAAAACAGCGAAGGAAAAAAAAGTTGGCGGAAGAAAAAAAAAAAAAAATAAAATAATAATAATAATAATAATCAGAACAAATACAATAGGTCTTTCAACAGAAAGGTTGAAAGACTAATAATCAGAACAAATACAATAGGTCTTTCAACAGAAAGGTTGAAAGACCTAATAATTAAAAACCAATTGTTCAAAGAACAATTGAAGGTCTTTCAACCAAAAGGATCCATTTTGATATGAATATATTAAAATTCAGTTGAAAATGTCAGCTCCTATGGCTTAATGATGTATAAATATGAATTTCAAGCAAAGGTCAAAATCTAGAACGTCCAATTAATGAACCATACATAATACAGACCTAGGGTCTTTTGATTTTGGATCCTATGTTTATGACCTTGAAATTGAGGTCAAGGTCATAAACATAGGATCCAAAATCAAAAGACCCTAGGTCTGTATTATGTATGGTTCATGAGTAATATCTCTTTACGCATAATTCTAAATATAAGAGGGGCAAAAACTCCCATTTATTGTCTACGCACCCTTGTAACCAAAATTTATAAGTAACGACATGTCGCAACTAACAATTTAGTAAACAAAAATTTGTCGAAATCTTATTAAGTAATTGAAAATAAGTGAAAATAAACCAAAATCAAAATTTAGAATTTGACCTTGACCTTTGACCTTGACCTAATTTTCATTTTTTTGGAGCAAGGATCTTAAATCAAAAGACCCTAGGTCTCTTATCACTTATGGTTTACCAGTTAGAAATGCCTACCACTTATATCATTATAGAAAAGGGGGGATAACTCTCATATGGGGTCTCTGGATAGCTTCGGTCAAAATAAAACAGAACATCCTGAGGACATAACGAGCAATTTGGAAAAATAAATTTGTCGGTTTCTTATATGGTTGCGAAGCCTAATTGGCCACAAGAAAAACAGTGTTTGGGGAGATAACTCTTACAAGGTGAAGGTTTTTGTTACGCGGTGTCAGTTTCAGAAGCCATTAACTGTTCGATATCATATACCAAATATCTAAGCGACATCTTGTGAAACAAAAAAACAGCGAAGGAAAAAAAAGTTGGCGGAAGAAAAAAAAATAAAAAATTATCAGAACGAATACAATAGGTCTTTCAACAGAAAGGTTGAAAGACCTAAAAATAATAATCAGAACAAATACAATAGGTCTTTCAACGAAAGGTTGAAAGAACTTATAATAATCAGAACAAACCCTATAGGTCTTTCAACTGAAAGGTTGAAAGACCTAATGATCAGAACGAATTCAATAGGTCTTTCAACAGAAAGGTTGAAAGACCTAATAATTAAAAACCAATTGTTCAAAGAACAATTGAAGGTCTTTCAACCAATAAGGATCTATTTTGATATGAAAATATTAAGATTCAGTTGAAAATGTCAGTTGCTATGGCTTTATGATATAAAAATATGAATTTCAAGCAAAGGTCAAAATCTAGAACGTCCAATTATTCTATGACCTTGACCTCAATTTCAAGGTCATACACCAAGGATCCCAAATCAAAAGACTCTAGGTCTGTATTATGTATGGTTCATGAGTAATATCACTTTACGCATAATTCTAAATATAAGAGGGGCAAAAACTCCCATTTATTGTGGACGTACCCTTCCAATCAAAATTGTCGCAACTAACAATTTAATAAAAATAATTTGTCGAAATCTTATAAAGGTAATGAAAATAAGTGAAAATAAGTGAAAATAAGCCAAATTCAAAATTTAGAATTTGACCTTTGACCTTGACCTAATTTTCATTTTTTTTTTGGACCAATGATCTTAAATCAAAAGATCACTTATGGTTTACCAGTTAGAAATGCAAATCACTTAAATCATATACAAAAGGAGGGATAACTCTCATATGGAGTCTCCGGATAGCTTCGGTCAAAATTAAACAGAACATCCTGAGGATATAACGAGAAATTTTGTAAAATAAATTTGTCGTAATCTTTTACAGTTGCGAAGGAGTAGTGGCCACAAGAAAAACAGTGTTTGGGGAGATAAAGTTTTTTGTTACGCGGTGTCAGTTTCAGAAGCATATGAACTGTTCGATATCATATACCATATATCTAAGCGACATCTCGCGAAACAAAAAAACAGCGAAGGAAAAAAAAATTGGCGAAAGAAAAAAAAAAAAATAATAATAAATCAATTGCTTTTAAAAAGCAATTGTACATGGTCTTTCCCCGTTTGAAATTGATTTTATGGGGGGGGGGGGGGTTATTTGTTTGTTCGTTTGTTTGTTTCGGTATGGGGTCTATATTATTGTGTTACCGGAGAAGTTTCATGTTTAGTTTGGAAAGTTTTTATTTTATTTTAGGTACAGCGCGCGCCAGATTGACGAGACATCACGTGAAACGGGTTTATAATAACGAAAACTTAGTCTTTTTATTTCTTTTTAGGTCGGGACGTTGAACAGACAACATGTATAGAGATGGAATGTACACAATGTAATTTCTTTTGTCATTGTAGGAAATTGACATCTTGATGATAGTTCACGGGCAGTGCATGTGTAACTTTAAAACACATTTATTGATTATTTTCTGTGTCGTACATTTTTCAGCACCTGTTTGTAACACAGATTTGTATTTCAATATCGGAGCGGACATTTTATTGTCAGGGGTTAAGAAATTTTGTATTAGCTCACTAGCCCACGGCTAATTGGTAGCATGATTTTACTAGCCCTGTTAGAAGAACTACTAGCCCAGCAAAACTGACCCGCTAGCCCTAGTATGCCTCACAAATTTAGAGTTTGCTGCAAAAACAATGAATTTTACAGTAGATTTGTGCAAATTAAATACTAAAAACTATCCAATTACTGGCATTAGGAGATATATATATAAGTAATTGATAATTGAATATTCACTGAATATTCTTTAATAATGAGTTGCTTAAATCCCGACATGATATAAGTCTTGAAGTACTGGAGGGTTTATACCAGATACATTATCACGTTTGTGTAAAAGAATTATCAGCTGATTAATTACGTAATGCTCATATTGATTATCAGTTTATAAAATTATAACCACTAATATTTATGTGAATAAATATCACCATCTATAGCTTTTATCTTCTATAATTGTTTTATAAGCAAAGTTCAGTAATGTCCATATTTACATTTATTACATGTAAGCTAATTGTGGCCTTTAATAGATTACAACCTAAGCACGGCCTTTTAACTGAACTGAAATTGTATTTGTAAAAAAAAATAATATTTCTTTAAACATCGATTGATTGATTGTTGGTTGCTTAACGTCCAGTGGCAAATATTTCATGCATAATCAGGACGAGACCATGTTCACAATCAATGCAATAGGTAGGTTGATACAATAGAGGCTATCTTGGAATATGCTCGGGAACACTTGGACTTGCCTTTTGTTATCTATTAATCATGTGGTTTTTTTTTTGTCTAATATGTTCTCCTTTTTATTTGTATTGTTGTCATTTCAATGTTATATTTAACATTGCCATTAAAGTGTAAGGCTTGGCATGCCTCAAAACCAGGTTTAACACACCATGTTTTCCTTTAAAATGACTTGTACCAAGTCAGGAAGATGGCCATTGTTATAATATTGTTCGTTTTAGTGTGCGTTACATTTTAACGTTGCTTCGTTTGTTTTCTTTTATTTTTAATGTAAATTCACATTGCGACAATACGTGTCACGGTACTTGTCTATCTCAAATTCATGTTTTTTGGTTTAGATGCTATATTTGTTTTTCTCGTGGGATTTTGTCTGATGCTTAGTCCGTTTGTGTGTGTTACATTTTTAGTGTTGTGTACTTGTTCTCCTCTTATATTTAATGCGTTTCCCTCGGTTTTAGCTTTTTACCCCGATTTTGTTTTTTGTCCATGGATTTTTGAGTTTTGTACAGCGGTATACTACTGTTGTCTTTATTAAAGTTTTCCGAGACTGTTCATGATTAGATCATGGTTCTGGAGGCTTTTTTACAGTATATAAACAATAACAAAATGACGTCCATAACATGTTTCAAAAGTTATATCTGACAAAAGTCAGGTTTCTGCTGCCAAAAAGGATTCACATTTATATTGCAATAAATTATTCAGAAGGAGGTGCAATCAGGTTTCATATAAAGCCTGTACTGATACATCTATATTGAAAGTTCGGGATCCATTCAGAGTTATTTGTTCTATTTTAAAACTTGTACAAAATATGTTAACATTCTGATAACGTGGTCGAATCTGATTGGCTTAGATTGAAAAGTGATGAGGGAAGTTGTCCCGTTCTATTTTAGAAACGCCAATAATTTTTTCTCACTAGTCCGTCGGGCATATTGGGTTACAAATGTGGTTGCCCGAGGCCTAAATGCTGTAGTCCCGGGCGTCGGGCTAGTGGATTTTTTAACCCCTGATTGTAGGTTTTTACTCAGATTTACGGACCTAGCAAGCGATTTTTACGGCATTGCCATTTCTTTTCTCTAGGAAAAGCTTTAAAAGATATCTGCATCAAGTTTTTTTCTAAACTTTTAGTACATGTATGCCCTGCTGACTGCAAATTGTGAGGTCGATTGTACACGTAGTTTCAGAGAACATGTGGATTTTTTTTTCAGAAGTGACGCAAGAACAATATTAAAATTTCAATTTTTCATGAAACATGATTGCTTGATCATGATCATGATTGATTGATTGATTAGTTGGTTGGTTGGTTAGTTAAACACGTTGGATAGGGTCAATTGAAACAGCGAAAAAGAAACAAAGAAGATCTTGAACCCCATAATAAACACATGACACGGAAACAGCATGATTGATTGATTGATCATGATCATTATTGGTTGATTGATCATGATTGATTGATTGATTCATTGGTTGGTTGGCAAACACATAAAACTCTTCAAGTAGTGCCCCAAATCACATATGTACATGACCTTGACCTCTAGTTTCCCTTGGAAGAAAATCAAAATATATGTAATGGATTTTAAATCAAAAGTAATACTTAACTCTCCAGTCCTACCCTTTTTAAAAGCCCATTTCACTTTTTGAAAGAAAAAAAACCAACACTTTTAAAGATAATTCAATGAATTCTTTGTTGCGAAAAATACATTCAGTTACTGATCAGGTTCCTTGATAAAATGTGAAACTGATCAAATCTGTCTCTGGAGTATATGTTGAATTAACTCTGATACAATTTCAGCAAGTACGGATCAAGATCAAAGAACTTATATACAGACCAGAATTGAGGACATTGAAGAATTATCTGAAGGAACCAAATTCCAAGATGTCACTTTTACAGACAAAATAAGAGTTTTCAGTGCTTTCGGATTTTTGTTGTCTTATATCCCAGAAACCTGCCTTCTTATACTGAACACCCAATTGGGTTATGAGGAAGCAGATATATCTGTATCATAGTGCATGATTTGTAGGAAATGAAGGAATATAATACTTAAAAAAATGGAAGTAGCAAGGAACTTTCTGAATCATTTTGAAAAAGGAAACAGTTCTAAGTGATATCTATGAAAACTTGTACACGGTGTACTTGCGTTCAGAAGTGAAACTGTTCATACAGCTTGTGTAGATGAAATGCTTCAGTCAGCTGAAGATAATCAAAACATCACTAAAATCAAGATTGCCAAACATAACATGTGATCATTTGAGGTCAAATGACTATGGTTGTATATCATTACCAGATTAGTTATTGGAGGATATTGTTGATGCTTTAAAAAAATCTACAAACCTAAGTGAAGAATTGACTTTTAAGCTAAATGTCTTTTTGACATGTTTAAGTTTGATATGAACTGTGCAGAAGATCCACACAGTTACTAATTAGAATACAATTATGGTTTAACATTTACATTGCATTGTTCCTTGAGTAACACAATTGCAACCTTCAGTATAATTTAAACAGCAAGCAAAAATCGTAAAATAATTTTAGACCATAGTAAATGCTCTTTTGAAATCAACATTTGTGCCAGTCCAATTTGAAATCCGGATAAAAAAAAGATTAATAATTTATAATAATCTTTATTGCCATATAAACAAATGAAACATGTTTGTTACAAACTAAAAAAAAAAAAAAAAAAAAAAATACACTCATACTTATGTATATATATTTATTTAAGAAATAATTATATCCTGCCATGCTCTATGCTCATTTTAACATGGGTAGGTATTATATTTGTTAATATCTTAATACCGAGCGTTAGCGAGGTATTAAATGTTTACAAATATAATGCCTACCCATGTTAAAATGAGCATAGAGCATGGCAGGATAGAACTATTTCGATTCTAATAGGAATATTTGAACTCTTTCACTTCGAAGCGGACCTATAGTAGACGCTCGGAATGTCACCATTTTGATTTCATGAGCCGAAAACGTTATAGGAAATCAGCAGTTTATCAATAAAAAAAGAACAGAAGCATTTAAACTTACTTTTAGAATGTTTTTATTTAATTTCCTAGCGAGCAACACCAACAAAAATGTCCATTTATGATCTCTGGCGTTGTTCAAAATTCATCTGACGTTGCAATTTCAATTGTGACGTCAATCACGTGCAGCCCATGTTCTATTTGAATTAGAACACGGCTGTGTTTACAAAGCGTAATAAGGACGTCATATTAGAAATATCAATTGTTGCAAGTATAAAATATAGTGACAAATCAAAATACCAAATTGGAAATAGATATGTCTACTTGAACAATAATCTCTACAAACTAACAATCAAAGAAAAATATTTTCAAACCATGAAGAGTATTTCAGAATAAAAGGCCACACTTTTAACCATCAAAATCTGTTTACTAATACAGATCATGCCACAGTAAGAAATATTACACTTAAATTTGCGGACATCTATAACTTTTCATAATTGTCAGATGTATATAGACTTATTTTCAAAACGTACTACTTACTTCATATGGCCTTAATATTTATTTATTCGAGCTTCATTGGCGAGGCTTGTGTATACGCACGAAGCGCACATCTGGTGTACAAAGCTGTAATTTAGGTATTAGTATCCTCTTAAGTTAATTATGTAAATATTGCAACAAAGTATTTCAGTTACAATTTATAGAAATCTCTGATTTTGAAACGGCTACCAGCACTGAAAATAAACAAATTACCTATATTCACGAACATGCTTTACTTTCGAATAGGACAATGGGTCGCAAAAAACTCGTATACACAGAACTGCCCATCCCTTTAAACCGCAGTATATCGTTTTGATAATAAATATATGTTTTTTTTAACTTTACTAATTAATTTTTGAATATTTAGTTATAATGACTATGTAAAGTTGATCTAGCGTTTATATAATCTTTTATTTTTTAATCAAATTCCAGATTGTGAAAGTATCGCCCTTTGAAGGGGACGAGACCCACATTAAGGCGCGTAGCGCCAGCCCCAATAGATTTGAGGAATGTTGGCTAGTTGATTCAAGACCCCAACTAGTTCCCATTTCAGGCTCTTTGGTTAAAGTACGTATCATAATAATTTTGATATATCTGTAGTTTAAAAACCACCAATAAACGAATCGTTTTATTTTTTATTTTTAATGTGCACTTACAGATATTTCATCTTCATTCATGATATTTTAATAAGTACTTAATGACTTTGACGTTTCAGTAACTGCGATTACTCATTAGATCTGTTCGAAGTGGGTAAGGTTAATACCCTACCATATTCCTTAATTTTTTGGGGGGTTTAGTTTTCTTTGTATCGATTTGATGAATTAAACATTTTTCGATTTTTTCTAGAGCACTTTTGTTGTCCTGTTTATCACTGTATCGGTCGTGGGAGGATTTGGGAGGTTGAACGTCCACAAACATGTTAAACCCAACTATATTCATTAGTCAGAAACATGTACTTCGATGGTTGTCGTTGTTTTCTCGTTGTTGAAGGTCAAGTACAATTCAGAAAGGAAATGGGGTATGTGTCAAAGCGACCATACAGCAAAAAACAGCCGAAGGCCATCAATGGGTCTTCAATGAAGCGAAAAACTCCCGCATCCTTAGGCGTTCAAAATGTTGTATACTAGTATAGTGATAATGGACATCATACTTAACTCCGAATAATACACAAGAAACTAAAATCAAAAATCATACAAGACTAGCAAAGGCCAGAGGCTCCGGACTTAGGACAGGCGCAAAATTGCGGCGGGGTAAAACATGGTTATACGATCTCAACCATCCCCTAAATCTCGAGCCAATTTAGAACAGTAAACTCATATCAATACGCACATTAAAATTCAGTTCAAGAGTGGTCCGATGTCTGAAGATGTAACAAAAGACATTAAAATTGAAATTTAGATTTTTATTTTGTACATAGGTATCCACCAAAGATGAATAACATGGACAGACATAGTAGAAATGGTATTCACCCTCATGTTTTGTCTGTTACAGGATATGCAAAAAGGTTTACGTATATTATATTGGTATATAACTAGAGAATGAGCACATAGTTTATATTCACATGATTTTGCCATGTGATTAAGGACTTTCCGATTTTATTCTCCTCTGAGTGCAGTATTTATATGATTTTCCTTTCACTGAAAACTATTGTCATTTATGACGATAAGCCAGATACCCTTCAGAGTACAATTATCCCAATGTATTAACTTTCATTAGGAGATGAGTTTTGCATGGACATTTTGTCACAGTTGTAAGAGCAGAAACTTAACAAGATATTTAAATTCGTGACCACTCAAAATTGTATGTTATTCGAGATTCCGAATCATAAAACCGGTTCTTTGATTACGAATACCTACGGCTTTGTAGTGGTTGAAAATTTCAATTTTTACGCATAAACTTGAAACAGCAACAAGTTGATTAATCAGATGTGTCTGTAAAATTCTATGATAACCACTGTTCATACTCGTTTATTGGTTTTACATGGTCAGCCTATTAGTTGTAAAGATATGTCAATTATGAACAAGCACTTGTTAGTTGAGTTCCTCAATATCATGTACCGTTATTTGATTCAATGCCAGACATTATAGAGTTATAGAAAACCCAAACCTTTCGCCTTGTACTGTCATGTTAGGCTGTGCGATGCGCGACATGTATATGCTTATTGCATAGATTCCCTTAACACTTGATTGATTTAAGGTTTATTTTGTAGCCATTTTTGTACCAACTTTTCAATTGTATCAAAACTACAGATAACATGAATAATAAAGATGGCCCATTCTGTACATACTCCAAGGGGAAACTTGATGCAAAGCATTGTTTTTTACTGTTTCATTGCATTCAATAGAAAAAGAGGACTTTGTGGCAAATAAATCACGATTTATACAGAAAATCCACAGCCTTTATCCTTGTACTCTCATATTTGGCAATTTGATGACTAGTAGAACTAGGATTATTGCATGCAGTGCTAGCATTGATTACCTTAAGACAACTTTATAAATGTAGTTATTGGTTAAAACAATTATAAACATGGCCAAAATCAAGTTCACCTTTTAGGGTGCGCCCGACTTTAGCATCTTGTGTTTCAAATTTTATAACAAAAATCTCTGTATTAAAGGCTGTGGATTTTCTACAAAGTCTTCTTTTTCTGTCAAATGCAACGAAACAGTAAAAAATAATGCTTTGCATCAAGTTTCCCTTTCGAATATGTACTAAATGGCCACTTTCGTTTTACACGTAAACCGTCTAAAATTTAACTAAATGATAGAATTTTGAAGATTTCAGTAATTTAGCATGACTTACTGGTGCTACAACCCGATATATGTGCATTGTATTGCCAAAAACAGCCCATATTTATGTAGCAGAAGCATTCAACTGTCCAACAAAAAACTAAAAGTTTACATTTTAACAAATTTGAAAAACTGTTATATTTTTGGCCAAAAAGGGGCCTTACCGGACCTACTCCTTTAAATGTTGTTTTATTGGACTTTTTGTAAACATTAAACGTTAGCTGGTCAAAGAAGGAGAATAAAAAACCCTCTATTAAACTGTATTGAATTTCTTCAAAAACCTTTGGTTAATTTTCTCCATTTTTTTTTTATTTTTTCTACACTATGCAATTAATTTATAAATAATAATACTTTGCACAAATTTTCCCTGTGATATATATATATCTAATGGGCTATATCTATTTTTCAATATATCGGAATTTGTTAATATTATTTCAGTATGAGAAATTCTTAATTAACAGGCCACATAAATGATCACTAACCTGAATGATTATGTACCCTTGTGTTGACTCATTGCTAAACGTATGGAAATTTAATAGAAAATCCACAGCCTTTATCCTTCTACTCTTATATATGGCCATTAGATGACTGACAGGTAAAGGATTATTTCATTCATGTTCCATAAATACAGAGGATGTGGTTTTAGTGCCATTAAACAACCCTCCAGCCAAGTAACAGATTCTTTTCTTGATTTACTATTATCCAGTCGTCTAGATAAATCACTGATGTTTTGAGTTCGTAGATAAGCTGCCACTACTGATACAACTTTTTTAAATACTCTTGTTGGAGTACAAGTTGCATGGACCAAATCACATTGCTTTCCACTGATAACTCTGATTTTGTACATATTTTCTGTGATTTGGAATTATTGGTAGATGAAAATATGCATCTGACAGATCGAGAGAAATTGCCCAATCTTTCAGTTTCACCAAGTTTATCACTTTATGCATTGTGTCCATATTTTGAAGTGATTTTCTTCAAATAACTGTTGAGGCGTTTTAAATTTGTTACCATTCTTAGTTTCCCGTTTTTCTTGAGAACAAGAAATAATGTACTGTAAAAACCTCCCAGAGTTTGAGGATTGTGTATTTTTGCTTAAACATCTTTTTCCAGCAAAGTATTTATATCTTCCATGAAAATAATCCAAATTTTCTTGAAACATTATTGTTTTCTTTATCCTTGTCAAAGACGGTTTTCTGAATACATTCCAATTTGTACCCTTCTTTTATTATTGAAATAACTATTTGTCTGTTGTAATTTGTTCCCAATTTTGAAGAAATTTTGTTAAGCGAAACCCCTACTGCAATTTCTGGACACTTACTTCTGAGTCTGCTATCTTTCCGTTTGGGGGTCCGAAATAAACCCCAGGGTATTAGTAGTTGTCTTGCTTACTTTAAATTCTTTCTTGTTGCCCTCTTATCGGTTAGAACCTGCAGCTTTATCTTTATCATTGTTGTACGTTATAACCGCTGGAAGTATTCTGAAAACGTGTATGTAGGCCGAGCCCCTTGATCAGAAAATTTAGCTGACTTGTTTGAAGATGATTTAGAATCCTCAAACTTTTTTTTTTATTATTAAACTCGGGCAAGAGATCACTTAATTGATCTTTCTGCTCTTTCCTTTTCTCTAAACTAGTTTGAAGTCCTTTACCAAAGACTCCCTCTTCAGAAAAGGCAAATACTGACATCTTGCAATTGACGTGTGCCAGAGTATTCTCGCTACATTGAAGACCCATTGGTGGCCTTAGACTGTTGTCTGATTTATGGTCGGGTTGTTGTCGCTTCGACACATTCCCCATTTCCCTTCTCAATTTTATGACCTTCAACAATGAGAAACCGATCAACCAACGACAACCATCGAAGTACATGCTACTGATAAATGAATATGGTGGGGCTCAACATTTTTACGGGCGCTCAACCTCCCGAATACTCTGACGCACGCTACAGTGATGAACAGGACAACAAAAGTGCTTTAGAAACAATCGAAAAATATTTAATTTATCAGATCGATACAAAGGAAACTAAAAAAAATTTACGAATATGGTAGGGTATTTATTCACTTCGTACAGATGTAAGGTGTAGTCGCGGTTATTAAACCGTCAAAGAAATAAACTAATTTTTAAAATATCATGTGTTAAGATAAAATATCAGCGAGTTAAAAAAACGAATGATTTTAAAATTGGTGGTTTATAAACTACAGATATATCAAATTTATTTCGATACTTACTTTAACCAATGAGCCCGAGACGGCAACTAGTTGGTCTTGGACCAAAAAACCAATCTTGCCAACATCCCCCAAATATATGAGGGTTGGCGCAATACACGCTTTGATGTGGCTCTCATCTACTTCGAATGGGGTTATTTCCATAATCTGGAATTTGATTTAAAAATAAAAGATATATAAAGGCAAGATCAACTTTGCGTAGTCATTATTACTTTAAATTGTGCAAACAATAAATAGATATCAATAATTCATAGATTTTTTGTTATATCTGATTTATATATTCAAAAACTCAGTAAAGTAAAGTTATAATGGTTTACTTTTTAAATTGTTATTTGGATGGAGAGTTGTCTCATTGGCACTCACACCACATCTTCCTATATCTATTTTAAAAAAAATCAAATTATATGTATTGTCAAAACGATATTTCACGGCTGAAAGGGAGTGGCAATTCTGTATATACGAGTTTTTGGCGACCAATTGTCCCATTCGAAACTAAATCATGTACGTAAATATAGGTGATTTGTTTCTGTTCAGTGCCGGTAGCCTTTTCAAAACCAGATATTTCTATAAATTGAAACTAAAATTCTTTTTTGCAATATTTACACAATTAACTTGAGAGGATAGTAGAACCTTGTTTACAACTTTGTATACCAGATGTGCGTTACGTGCGTACACACAAGTCTCGCCAATGAAGCTCGAATAAATAAATATTAAGGTCAACTGAAGTACGTAGTAAGTTTTGAAAATAAAGTCTTTATACATCTTACATTTATGATAGGGTATAGATGTCTGGGGATCTATAACCTAAGTGTAATATTACTTACTGTGGCATAATCTGTGTTTATGAACTGATTTTGATGGTTTATCGTATGCCGTTTGATACGGAAATACTGTCCTTTGCTCATAGTTTGGAAATACTTTTCCTTTACAGTCAGTTTAGACAAATTACTGTTAAAGTATACGTAGGTGTTTCCTATTTAGCCATATGCGGTAGGGAGATGTTACTCATTTTATCCTGATGTCCTGAAAAAAGAATTATAAAAAAGTGATTTCTGTATGAATTTTATTACAAATCACAACTGGTCAAATGTAATAAGAGGGGTTTTGATCAAGGAATTTAAATACTGGCTATAACCATATGTATCAAACAGTTGTGTTATAATTTTTTTTGTGGCAACTATTGGGTCGTAGGATAAAATATTTCAGCCTTGTGAAAAAACAAAGTCATCCCCTTCCTTTGAAATTGGAGAAAATCTCGCTAAGATTCGATAGAAGTACTTACACCCATAAATTTAATACCAGTTTCAAATTATTTTACACAGGCGGATTGTGGGGGCCGCCCCCCCCCCCCCCTTTTCGTGAGAAAAAAATGGTTGATTATATAGGGAATCGCAGAAGCATGACAGGAGTTGATCCTCCTTAGGTCAGACAGTGCCCTCCTCCCCTATGAATAGTTCTGGATCAGCCAATGTTTTATCATGTGCAGGAATAGCTGCGGTATCGTAGCTCTTTAGGTCCTTTTGTTATTTTTTGACTATTAGAGCTACGGATTTTTCCTATTTCAAAACGTTCGGAATTGCGACCCAGGTTCAGGTCGCACTTATTTCCCGAAAATTTATTCGTTATAATCCATGCAAAGCTTGTCAATATATCTAGTTCGTTTCGTTAGATATTTTTCTAGGATATGACGTACCTATTTATGTTTGAATATTCATTTCCTAAACACTATTATCTATTTATGTTATAAAAATGTTTTCTTGCTGAAGTTATTCTTGTTGTGAAATAATCATCCCATTACATATGGAACGTTGGAAATGAAATAAAAAAACAACAACATTTAATTAAAAACAAGAGTAAGTACTCCCTTCTGATTGGTTGAATTTGTTTTTCCACAGCAGCTTGGTGTTGTCCTATTACCAGCACCCATGGGTCCACAGACTATATTGTCTATAGGTAGCATATCTATGACATTTGTTATAATCCTCATCGCCGTTTTGTTGAGCCATAAAATTGTTCCTATAACGGATTGCAACCTCTAAAACGAGAGCACAAAGCACCACATTACTAAATTCACGAAAAAGAAAACATTTTAAAACTTAACTTCTATAAAAGTAAAACTGGAGAAAGATGATTTTTCAAACAGATGATTATGAATTTAATGTTGACATTATTTTTGTTAAAGAATGGATATAATTAAGAATGAATTTTCACTAAATGACAATAACATGAATTAGTTTACATCCTCTATATATGGACTCAAGTGGATATTTGACTCATATGCAATCATACCACATCTCTTTATTTCTATATTGATCTCTAGGTAAATAACTAATAGTACTTACTGGTAAACGTGAATGACAGTTGTTTTGGAGTTATCTGCAACACACCCTCTCTTGCTCTGTGGGCATATCCCTACACAAAACTACATCTACACCAGGTAGGTTGGTTGTTATTACTTTCCTCAGGGTTGGTCATTAGGCTGTAATGAGGTTCTGTTTAATATGGTGAACATGAGGGATGGCTGTGAACGGCATGCCTCAAGAAATGTAAGTCTTATGTCCTCTTCTGACAATAGGCTTACACAATGCTTAAATTTAATATTTGATCATTATTGTTATAGACAGACTTGGTTTCTACATCTTTATGAAATAATAAATAAGTCAATATAACTGTTTGAATTTAATTCAAAACAAAAATATGCCTAAAGAAAAGAAGTTCTATTGACTGATTTTTGTTTGCCCTTTGTACAGCGGTTATGTTTTTTTTTGTGTGCAGGACTAGAAAAAATTCAGAACCCCTCCTATCCCAGTTATTGCCTTATGTCCTTGCCATTTTTTAATTCATATTCAGAACTATTAAAAAAAAAGACGAGATCATACGTAGAGATGGACGGCTAGACATTTTAAATTATCCGATAACACATTTGAATGAAGATGAGTTTGCCCTACTTCCAGAGACCAAAAACAGTCTGGTTCCCGAGCAGCTCATAAACAAAAAAAGTGGACTGGTAAAAAAGGGTAAAAAAAATAAGGAAATATGATAGAGACAAAATAAAATGTCTTGCAAAAAAATTTGTGAAGTGGGAAATCGCACTGGGCTACGAACAGAAAGGTTCCTGGTTCTATGATGGTGTAGGGGGGAACATCTCAATGACTGAGTTTTCGACTCTCCTTTGAATCAATTTGCGATTATATTTTTGGGAAACGTCGGAATTGGGCAATAAATGTCTGAGCTTTTTAAAAAAGTGAAATTTCTCTTTGCTAAATATGTAGATTTTGAAAAAAAAAAGAGCCGGCTAATGCCGTTACAAGGTAGCGCTAACAGCAGCAAAGTGGAAAGGCAATACTGTAAGTTGTTATTACTGTTTAAACAAAACAGACCACCGACTGACCCATGAAGCAGTTGTAGCAATACAGTAGCGCATGCGATTTTTCTTGTTCCGTTATTGACACACATGTAAATTTATACATCACGCAAATCCAACCCCCAAATATCCACGTTATCTGTAGTTTCAAAAGAATATGCATGTATCATACCCTTGTATGTGGAAGACCAAGAAGGAGGGGGGTTATTGTATTGTGGTTTGCGCATAAAAAAAATATATGACTCAAACAAAAAAGACATAAACCCCCTTGAAGTGTAATGGTTATTCCCTAAAACGTACAACATTGCTTTCCACAGCGACATTAATCATGATTTTGAGACTTACTTATATATTTCAATGAGAAATTAAAAGAAAAAGAAATATTAGCGTTAAACAGAATACCTGTAACTGTGTATCGCGGGTGTTCCTCGATAACTGTGCCAAATGGGCTCTGTTTTCTACAGGTTTACTTTGGGCACCACCCGCTGTCCGCCTCTGCCCCTTTTACGTATTTCTCTTCCTCTACCTCAGGCGCAATCACCCCTTCCTCTTAAATCTTGCTCAATAGGACTATCCTAACTTTGTGAACGTGATGTACTTCTCGAATGGTCTGAATTCTATAATTTTTATAAATTAAGGTTAGGGAACAGGAATGCACTTCATGTCTTGATTGCCTGGCAAATATATATGTCCATTCATTTTTTAGTTTGTATGAAGGTTTTGAAGGTTTAATCTTTTTCCAATCAGAGTCGGGAATCACAGTGGAACATTATACCTTTTTTTCTCAAACAAAATAGTGTGTTCTTCAGAAAGCTTCCGATTCATTGTGATTGTCAACCTGTATTATATGGTAAACATCATGTAGTAAGCTTTTCATTTCTAGAGTGGTATTGTTTTTGTCGACGCTGTGAAAACTTTCATAAATTCCGTCATTTAATATATTGTCAAGTGTCCTCTTCTTTCTTTTGTGTTTCACTGTCATCTAGCTCTTCTTTGTCACTGTTTCCAAATTATTTTCTTCATAGTCTGTTTTAGAATCCATTGGCTTCTTAATATTATTTTTTACAGTCCCCATGTTATTCATCATTTAATTCGCATTTCCGATTGTTCGTTTGGTGTCTGCTTTTAACTCTTTACCATCTTCGTTTATGTATCATACCATTCGTTTTTTCTTCTTTTTGTCCATTGTAAGTTATATTATTAGTTTTTCGATAAACAGGACTCTGAAAGATTAGTTTTGCCCTTTTTGTGCAAATGTGTTTCATTGGAGATGTGGAGTGTTCAGTAACCATCCCGTATTACCATATCCCACCAGAGGGCTACATTAGTAGACGAAACATTAGAAATATTTCTCTGTCATTTAGTGTCGTCCAGGTCATTTATTTGTATTGCAGTCCTGTAATATAATGTTGTCATTTGAATGTTACGCTTAACATTGCAATTAAAGTGCGAGGTTTGGAATGCCACAAAACCAGGATAAACCCTCCATTTTTTCATGTAAAAATGTCCTGTACCAAGTCAGGAAGATGGCCATTGTTATATTATTGTTCGTTTCTGTGTGTGTTACATTTTAACGTTGTGTCGTTGTTTTCTCTTATTTTTTAGTGTAAATTCACATTGCGATAAGACGCGTCACGGTACTTATATATCCCAAATTCATGTATTTGGATTTGATGTTATGTTTGTTATTCTTTTGGAATTTTGTCTGATGCTTGGTCCGTGTCTTTGTGTGTTACATTTCAGTGTTGTGTCGTTGTTCTCCTCTGATATTTAATGCGTTTCCCTCGGTATTAGTTTGTTACCCCGGTTTTGTTTTTTGTCCATGGATTTGTGAGTTTTAAACAGCGGTATACTACTGTTGCCTAAATTCATCCATGTGATATGAATATACGAGACTGTAAATAATCCAGGTGATAATATGGGATGTGTTGACCTTTTCTTTGTGCGTTTGGTTTCGATCCTGTATTTTGTAGTTATCAATGGTATAGTTTCCTCTGTGGCAAATAGTTGGCATTGTCGAAAAAAACGATCCCTCCACAGACACAGCATGATTCACAATCTGAGGTGTTGTTATTTTGCCACTAACAAATGGTGACTGTGCACTTACATTTAACTCTTTCATGATTGGGATACATAAATTCAGGAATTCAATTCAAGGTTTTTAAAAGTTTAAAAATAAAGGGACTTGTTGCTCTAAAAGCACACTATTTTGGGAAAAAAATCTCCAATCGGAAAAGATTTCAAAGATTCTGTTGTTATAATGTAAAGAACCACAAACTAGGTAATTGCTTGGTAATACCGATAAAAGTCATTCAATATATCTGTCATAGCAGGTTAATAAGTGGAAATAAACTCATCATAAACACTAGAACTAAATGTTAGTTTGTTCATGTCTTGTAGCAATTAATTGTGAAATTATTGTCTATTCCATTCATTTCAATGTTCGGATATTCTCCTGGGATATGTCTATACCCTTCAAGGCCTTCATAGCTGGAATACTGTAAACCAACTTAATTTCGCGAGCGATTAATTTTCGCGACTTTCGCGAGTAGAAAAATAACGCGAAATTAAATCGTCGCGAATATGTATAACTTGTATCTGTCCTTATCAAAACGCATATAGTTAATTAGAAAATCGCGAAATTAAATCCCCGCGAAGTGAACTAGCTGGGAATAAACGCGAAATATAGTATCTGCGAAAATAAGTTGGTTTACAGTATATTGATAACTGCAGGGCTGTTTCTAACGCTGTTACTGTATAAGTGAATTCCTGTTCCGGTGGTGTGGTTGTTTCCTCTGGTTGTGATTCTTTTTCCTCCTCGTCACTGCTGATGTATAAATCTTCTCCAAGATCTATAGTATTATTGTCGAGATCTGATTTAGCTATAACTCGGAAAGTAGGTGGTTTTTTCCAATCGATTTTCTTCGTAGCCTTCATTGGCGGTTTCCACGGCTTGATTTTTTCGGCTAATTCTCGTGGTGTTTTGTCCTCTACAATAAGTCCCTTTGAATTGAATATATTGTGATCTGTTTTCATATGCCTATGTGCCGAGTCCCTCCTAATAAAGGATTTGTTGCACCAGGAACATGAAAAATTGGTTACTGTCGGTCTGTGGTATGTGTTAAAATGTCTTCTTAAACTGCTCACCTTTTTGTAGTTCTTTTGGCATCGGGTACAGTTTAAGGATAGCGGTTCTTGCGGTTTACGTAGAGTTGTTTTCGTTTAAGCCATTATCTTCTTAAGTTGAGTCCCCACGGCGATTGCGAACTCAAGTAGTTAATATATATGCTTCTTCTGTGCGTAGTCGTGTATTGACGTTGGCAACGGTGGTTTTGATGCCCGTTATTGTTACGTCGTTGGTATTGTGTCCTTCTGCGATAAAATGCTTCGAAACGGGTTTATGTTCTTTTTTATTTCATGTGCCCGTAAAATCTTTCACAAATGGTGTTCCCTATTTGACCTATATATTGTTTGTTGCATTTTTTGCATTTGATTATATATATAACGCTGGTGGTTAAGCATGTGATCGGTTCTGTGATTTTAATTGTTTTTTCGTTTGAGTGGCTTTTTATTTCTGTTGAATGGGTCATCTTTGTGCAGATATGGCAATTCCGGCCGCACGGCCGGTTTCCTTTAGGTAGCAATACACGTTAGAAGTTTAGTTTCGCATTATGGCCCCTGTGAATTTTTTAAATGTGAAAGTTTTTGTACAATAAAATTGATTTTTAGATAACTGAAGAATAATATAGCCTTCTTAGTGGGTTTATATGAACATTTAGATTGATTTTAACATGTTTTATAGGCCATTTCTATGATTGACAGTCCGTATTTTCCTATCCGTACCGTTCATAGGTCCATAAATTATTGTAGTGTTTATCAACAAAGATTTTGCGCTCGATCTTTTCAATTCAATTTTATGGAAAAACGAGCAGGAAAGCATATGATTTTTTTTGGACCACTTGATAGACATAAACCTATGGATTCAGGAAAGGTATCACTGTAATTCATTGAAATTTTCCTTTAGATCAAATTTTTGAGACTTTTGTGACATGTTTACCCCCCTTTTTTGCTATATTTTGTATCTAAGAAATGCAGATTGTTGCCATGGTTACACCTAAAAGGGATTATATTTCACCCTTATGACCATTAGAAATCAAATCTATGGAAGATTTTCTTTCTATAAGTATATACATGCATAACACACATATAAAGCCTTCTTTGTTAGACAGGAGGGGAAAGAGGGTGTTCAAAAATTATGAGTGTCAATTTTAAGTTTTTTTCCTAACTGTGTATTGCTACCTTAGGGATTAACGGCTTTATGTCTGTGTTCACTAATAATTGGCGTAGGCTGGTGGTTTCACGTGTGGTTACATCAAATTTCATACGGGACATATGGTATGTTTCTGGTGATCTTTCTAAGATGTCTTTCCGTTGGTTAATAATTTTTCTTATTTTAGGGTTGTATGGGTGGTGGGTGATAATGAATTGTACATTTCCTTCTGTGGTTCCCATTCTTGGTGTGAAGAGTTCGTTCCGATCTTTTTCGTTTGCATTTTTGATAGCCTTTTCTATGATTTCCGGGGGTAGCCTCTTTTTATAAAGTTTTCTTTCATCTTCTGTGTGTGTAACTGGTAATCATCTATTGTACTGCATGTGACATTTTTTTTGATAATTGTAAAAGATGTTACCTTAAATCGATCAAAATTCTCGTGACTGAATGAGCAGACAACTTTGCTGGCGTACGATGGTCTGTTTGAAACGAGGAGATCATTCGAAACAGAAGCTATCTGTTTAGCTTCTGGGTAACTAATGTTTTTTTCTGTTTTAATTTTAATAATATTTTTTTCTTTAAGGTAAACAGGGTAGTCCCTAGACGATGAAAAATGGGATTCACTACAGTTTACGCATTTAGAAGATTCAGAGCTACAGTTTGTTCCCTCGTGTCCTTCGTCAGAACACTTGAAACATCTCTGCTTACCACGACATTGTTTGCTTCATGACCAAACTTTTGACAAGTAAAGCATCGAACTGGTTTTGGGATAAACATGTCAACTCTGATTCCGAAGCAACCTAAAGTAATAGATGGAGGAGGAGTTGGAGTTCTAAAGGTCACAAGATAAGTATTTAATTTGATTATATTTCCATTCTTTTTAATTTGAAATCTTATAACATCAGTTACACCTTGGCTTGAAAGTTCCTCACCGATTTCTTCCACGGTAAGGTCACCAAGGTATTGACTTCTGTCTCGAATGTTCCCCTTACAGCTGTTCAAACTGTTATGAGGAGAGGCAGAAACAGGAACGTTTGATATTGTAGACATTGTAAGTAAATTTGTTGATTGACTTTTGTTGGAACATTCAACCAACAAATTAACAGATCTCATTTTTGAAACTTTTTTAACAGTACCAGCAACGCTTTGAATTTGTTTATGAATTACAAAGGGCGATATTTTTGAAATTGGTTTTTCTTCTGATCCTTTTATTACAATAAATCTGGGCCAACTGTCATCTTCCCGACAGGGCTCTGAATCATCACATTTTTCTTTTCTTATGTATTAAAGCTGATTTAGAGGGTTTGTTTTGTTGTGCCATATGAAAGGAGAAAGATTCACCATTCTTGTCATCCACCCACCTCGGAGTGCCTACAAGGGCGATGCTGTGTTTCCGTGGCGAACCGGGATCAAGTGCTAATGCTAAAAACGAGCTCAAAATATAATGTAGCTGGTCCTCAAAATCAGCACCCAAGATCCACTGCGGAAAGCACCAGATGTTCCAAGAATAGTATACTCAAGCAGAGCGTATCCATCAAGCGAAAAAATGATTGATTGATTGATTGTGGTTGCTTTACGCCGCATTAGCACAAAAAGGCTATATCGCGGCGAGAGCTAATTCGAATATTTTTACAATTTAAAGCATATTTTTAAAATAAGACAAAAAGTCCTTCAATATACTAAAATTCTTGACTAAAGTAAATTGAGTATATACAAATAAAAATCAACAGTAAAATAACGTGATAAAATTAAAATCGATTTAAATATAATAACATTCTATAATAAATTCCAATTTCTTTCCATCAAGCGAAAAAGAAATCGTACCACTTGATTGACCCATGAGCCATCGCCTTCTTCAGTTATCCGAAATATAAATAGCTTAATTTAAAACACATGTGTATATTATGAAAATTGTTACAAGAAAGCTTATTGTTGAGGATGCGTATTCAAACTCGAGTCGCTTAGGACAGTATTTCAGCATCATGGAGTGATATGTTTATAATGCTCCTGTGTGGCAAAAAGATCTAGTTGACGTATATCCAGTAGAATTAACTTGTCTGTGACGACCTTCTCTAATGCTGCATATGCTTGGCTGTCTTGCTTCAACCATTTCTTTTTCCTTATATCATCAGGGCTTAGTGGGGGGTGTCCACATTGTGTCACATTCTTCCCTGGAAAGGTGTGCCTATTCGAAATATGACAAAGCAGGCTTCTTCATGTCTCTTCATCAGAATCACCATCAGCTTGTCGGGAGCAGTACCAAATGTGATTACAGATGGAGGGGATCCATGGCTTAACCTCATTTAGCAGCTTCTGTGGCTTTATGACTAAGATCTTCTTCTTAATCGATTTTGACAGATGCCAAACGTCAAACTGATGTTTCTTGTTACTGTGGTCTGTTGCCATGGCTTTGCGGATCTCTGTCTGTAACCACGACTCCAACTGTGAGATCTGCAGCCTCAATGCTTGCAAGGGACCGCTGAAATCTGAAATCCTATGAGTTCCATCCTGTTTGACGATGTGGTCTCAAGAAACCTGAACTAAGCTTAAGTCTGGTATGACGCCGGTGGCTGAGTCCATGAACGTGTACGTACAGTACTTGGCTGAAAAGCCTGGACTGTCCATCGCCCCCACGAATGAGCTGTTTACCATGTAGCTGCTGTAGAATGACATCTCTTTGCATGGTGTAGTAGCGGTCAATGGCAGGGATGGCGATGTCTTTCTGCAGACTGTAAATTTGGGTTGATCCAATAAACTATAGTGAAAGTATTTCGGCAAAATGAGATAGTCTTGCAAAGGTTTCACTAGAGAGGATAACAGCTGTAGCCACCATCAAATTACCAGCAGGTTTATTGTTGACCAATGGTTGTGACTCCCACGAAGTTTGGTGACCTTTCATACATAGGAACTTCACTCTCATGGCAGTACCGTTTTAGATGATCTCGTATTCGTCAGCAGCAATCAGTTCTCCACAGTCTGTGCAAATCACTCGTCCAAACAATGACTTTAGGCAGCTCTCAAACGCAATAACCTTGGGTTCTGTGGTGATGTGTTGCGAGGAGTCTGAAGAGGATGACTGATTTGAGTCCCGGGATTCGTCGCTTGGTACATATGATAGATCGCTGTCGGGTTTCTCGGGGCTGGATGTTGGTGTAGGCGTGGATGCATCAGATGCATCCGGGTCTTTCTGAGTTGAACTAATGAATGCTGTGTCAAGTGGTTGTGTTGAGGAGATAGGGACCTGCAAGTGGTTTGTCATTGATGTTCCGAAATCAGTGTCAGTTTGAAGTTGTGGAAATGTCTAAACCCCAACTTCAACCATTAAGGGTTTCGACTGTAAAGAAAATGGGGGATATAAAATAAAATGACCATACTCCTTGGAATTATTTTTCATTTCGAAACGTTTAAGTTGACATGCAATATTGGTTTTACCCATTGTTGAAGGCCGTTTGGTGACCCATAGAAGTTAATTTCTATGTCACTTGGTAGAGTCTGATCAGTTGTCGCATTGGCAATTATACCACATCAATAATCTTAGTTTTTATATATATAATTCAACTTGCAAAGAGCCTTGAGTTTTAGATTTAAACAAATATAATACTGATATGCATTACATTTATTCCACACTTCTAATGACGGAAATACTAAAAAAATATAAAGAAACTTAAATAAACCGAATCTATTTCAGTCAAATTGTTGAGTACCCCTAAGTTGGATATGAACTCAATTGGTTTTATATATAACAGGATTGCACACTCAGTACCAAGAAAGGAGATTACTTTATCGAATCAGAAATGCTACTTGTTCTTCATATATCATGGTTCATTCAGCATTTGTAGGCTAGCATTAATTTATATGAGGCATATGACCTATTATATAGTTATGCATGAAGATGTCAGGATTTACAGAAGTTAGAAGAATCAAATTCCAATAAAAAACTTACTGACTATCTACTACCATAAACTCCATGAAATGGCCAATTTACCTGGTGAAATAACAAAAAAAAAAACTAAGAATACTTACCAATACATTGACTATTTCCTTTAGAGCTTTTAGAACATGTCTAGTTTTCTTCTGTGGAATGTTGTTTTCTGAAATAATTATATTAAAGTAAGTTCTCCGTCCAGTGGCAAATATTTAATGCTTAATAAAGACGTGACTACAGATTAAATAAATACATAATAAAGAAGTAATGGGATGTTGCCTTCATTTGACAACATATAAATGCAAGCGAATCAGGGTATCTTTGGGACACATATTCATGTAAATCTTCGAACACAATTCAAAATGTATTCACCTCAGAATGATAAAGCTAAAACAGAAATCTCAGGTTATTCAAAAACAAACAGCTGAATTCCCAAAGTATACATACATTTTAATATTGTAATGTATTATAATGTTATTTTTATATAATGCATCTTACAATATATTTTTTTTATCTTTTCAGTGCACAGTGTCTGAAAAGACTTTGAACATGATAGAACCAGAAAGCATAGATACTGTATATGGTAAAAAAAAATGCTCGTAACAGCAGTTAGTGCAGATGACACCAACAACACTAAATTGCCACTTTGGGGTACACATACTGACAAACTGAAGTTGGTCAATCTTACAAAAAAAAAGCAATTTGGTAACAAAATCCTTCAGGTCAGAGTTACAGCTTAACACAACAGGATCTACAACATTTGAAACAATTGATGAAATAGTCAATGCCAAAGAAAATATTCAGAATGAAAATGAAATACAGATCAAAGGCAAACTGAGTTAAGTTCAAATTACTTCCACAAGAAAATGTCTCTAATGCCACAAAGTGTTTGATACTGAGTATTTTCAAAGTCAACAATTCACCATGACAATATAAAGATGCCAGAACTGTAAGAGCAAACAAAGAGTTACTGATTTAGCAACAAAGAGACTTGCAAAAATTAAATTAACTGATCTAAATGATCAGATCCATAACATCCTAATTTTCCATGATGTGCTAACAAATTACTGTCAGGCAGAGGCCATTGCAAACATTGATAATTGTATTAGATGGTACTTTAAATCGGTCATTTGATCAAGATAATATTACATGTATTAACCATTGTATCTGAAGTAAACTTGAACCAACTAAATTTTATCAAAAATATTATATTGTTTAGTAAATTTTACCACTTTTATGATAATTCATTCTGATGTTACTTTAAATCGACCACATTCCAATGATAGACTGTAACACAAAACCTGCCAACAGTTTTATTGACTGTGGTCAAGGACAGTTTGGAAAGAGTTAGATCCAGATGAACATGAGGAGAAATGTGTCATTCCATCTACATGGGTAAATCAAGAAACTAGAAAAGTGAGATGGCCTAAGGGAATAAATACCATCAGAGCCATGAATAAACTCCGAAGACCGGAGGAAAAATGGAACACATTTGATCTAGTCAAAGTAAAAATTTCGTCTGGTAGGTATATTTGTGTCCTGTACATAAAAAATGTCTCAAGATCTTGTCGAATAGTTTTTTTATTTTATGCCCCATTTATGTTATCTGGTATGTGTGACCGTCCAATCGTACCTTTTCTAGTTAAAGTTTTTGGTTGAGGAAGTTTATGGTGAAGTTGAAATCAACTTTCGAAACTTACTATTAAAAGTGTTTCTTATGATATGATCTTTATAATTTTAATGCAAAATAAGAGATTTTATCCCATTTTCAAGGTCCACTGAACATAGAAAATGATAGTGTGAATGGGGCATCCGTGTACTTTAGACACATTCTTGTTTATTTAAGGAATTTTCTCATTGTTGAAGACCATACAGTTTTACTGAGACCTATGTAGAGTTGTCCCATTAGCAATTTTATCACATTATCTTATTTTGATATGTTTTCTTGAAAAGTGTGAGAATAGCAGTAAAAAGCTACATAAAACCTTTTTTTTATTTTATGTTTCGATCAAGTTTGATTTTTATGATAGTCATGATAGTATATCTGTGAATTGAGACTGATTATCTTTTTCAACATAAATTGTAATACTTGATACTCAATTACAGTTAATATAGAAACTTGCTACAGCTCCACAAAATTCTAAATAGGAAAAATAATATCATATAAAACAAATCAATAATTTTATCATTTAATACACAGATTTTGAATCTGTGAAGAATTCGACTTCACAACCTCTGCAGAAATTACAGATGAGGAAAAGAATTCCCAGCAAGGAGATCTACATTTAGAAGGGAAACGAATTTCAAAGAAAACAACTTACCCAGAATTTGACACAGGTACATCTACATCAGTACATTTGTTTCACACAATATAAATAATAAATGATAAAATGTTATTTTAAGCAAATGCAATCTTATTTTATTGAATGTGTTGTTTTAATTATGAAATGGCATTGGTCAATAAAATCATGATGTAATGAATTGTCATGATTGCTACCAAAAAGTAATAGACAACATTTTTTGTTTTGTCACCAAATGATAATTTGATTTGTACATGTGACATAATGATCATGTTTATTTCAGGAGATAGAGCTCCAACACTGTCAAATTTACAGTAAAATGTCGAACAATGATCAATATACTAATAATAAGTTTGCTGTTGTATAAATCTTTTAAAACAATATGGTTAATTTAAAGTAATTTCTGAATGAAATATCCAAAAAGTGGTAAAATTTAGTATTGATTGATTGATTGTTGGTTGCTTAACGTCCAGTGGCAAATATTTCATGCATATTCAGGACGAGAACAAGTTCACAATAAATACAATAGGTAGGTTTATACAATAGAGGCCATCTGGGATGATGGTCGGG
>CM034354.1:32217565-32246967 GCA_019925275.1 Mytilus edulis
GATACGGTTTTCCCGATCTTGTATTTCCTATCAATATAGGATTTTCTTGGTAGAGGATTGCTGCTCACAAGGAAGTTATTAAACCAAGAGTTCCTAATGGTGAAGTTAAAATCATCTCTTCGTTAATGTAACAGACGCCATCACGAGACGGGTGGCCGTTATGGAATAACAGTTTCACAGATGATATTGTATATGTTCCTTCAGTGGTAACATTAATCCCCTTTCATTTGTGCATGAATATGACCTACCGAAGTAGACTATATACCGGATGTGTAATAACATAAACAACACGACGAGTGCCACATATGGAGCAGGATCTGCTTACCCTTCCGGAGCACATGAGATCACCTCAATTTTTTGGTGGGGTTGTGTTGCTTAGTCTTTAGTTTTCTATGTTGTTTCATGAGTACTATCATTTGTCTGTTTGTCTTTTTTTTTCTTTTTTAGCCATGGCGTTGTCAGTTTATTTTCGATCTACATGTATGAGTTTGAATGACCCTCTGGTATCTTTCGCCCCTCTTTTGCAAACAAAGTTTACCTTATATCCTCCTCCTTGCGTTGTGTCATACATTTCATATTACAGCACTTATGAAAACAGTTTGTTACTGAAGTCAGACTAAGATAACTGTTGACAACAAAAACAATGAAAAAAAGGTATATATATTGCATGCGTCCAAAGCGCTTTTCCGGGTTGATCTTAATCATTTACGCTCAGAACCTGATATTTGAAAGACGAGAATGTAAGAAAAACAACAGAAACAGTTGAAGAGCTATTCGACCAAAAGAGCAAAAAGATAAGACAACAAAGTTGACTGTCAGCTGCACTTGGTGGACTGAAATATTAGTTTTTTTTTTATTTAAATATTTATTATTGAACAATTCTAGGGAATCAAAGGAATTGCAGAATAAAAACTCCTTTTTTTGCTGGCATGGTTTCTTAAAAAAAAATCGAAATAATATCTGTTATAACAAATGTAATTTCAACTGATCTTACGCTTTAATTTGCATATGAACAGTCTATTTGAGCATGTGTGTGATAGGGATAATTGTCGTTACAACTATTATTGATTCTAATCACTTATCAGTGTCACCACGCGGATACATAAAAGAACTGACGGTATGATACTAGTATGGGACAAATAGTTGAACACTAATTAATGAATTTATCTCAAAAACCTGTATATATACGGACTGGTCCGTGATGACAGGTAATAACACCAGAGCAGTTAAAATTAAATTAGAAATATATTATAATTGCTTCCTTTGTTGAAACACCATTTAAAACAAATAATATAAAAGGTCAAACACTTATTCAAGCATTTAGGAGACAAAAGTCAAAACATAAAAGCGCTTTAAATGCTGAAATCACCTGAACGTTTGAAAAGTCCTTGATTTATCCTTTGTCTAAAGCGTTTGAAAGATAAAGAATTTTGAAGACTTCAAAATGGCGCAAATTTATTTTTTATTTATAGTTAAATGGCAACAACATCATTTTTTTCTGTTTTATAAATTGCAATAAGAATTTTATTTAGAGAAAGAATCATACCAAAACAGGAGGAAACATCAGGAATCTTTTACGTGAGTATTTCTTTATATTTGACTTGTTTTTCTAGTTGTTATAGGTATGATAAAATGTAAACAAAAAATCTACTGAACCCATATGGTCATGTACAAGTTCTATAGCTGATATATATGTGTTCAAACAGCACAGTCAACTGTTGTTTGTTATACATTTATTCAAGTATTTTTTTATTCATATTTTGGACATCTTCACTCGCCTGTCCAAAGCCAAACTGACCCCTCTTTAAGTTTGTCTTGTCTTGACTTAATCTTAATGGTTTACATATTGTTATTAAAACAAACGACGTATCATATATGTAGACACAAAATTAAATAAACAGTACTGGTATACAATATGAATTTGAAGTATACAAAAGGAGGATGATAACAAAGATTTAGCGATAATACCGTGTCATAAATATGCAAATGCAGCTATTGTGTTTCTTTGAAACTTTCATATAAACAAGTACCTGTGTTACTTAGTATTCTGAAATCAAGATACAGTGGCAGATCCAGCCATTATCAGAAGGGGAAAAAGGGGGGTTGTCTAATAAAATTGAGAATGGAAATGGGGAATATAATATAGTTATAGTACATTGTATAGTAACAGGCTGCTGATACCTAAGGCAAACTCAGAATTCAATTGGCGAAAACATCGACAATACCGTGTCAAAAAACGTGAAATATCGAAAAGAATACCAAACCTTCTCAAACCACATCATACCTACAGATTAGAGCAATAAAATCCCACAAAATGTCAATTAGTATAATTTGATGATAGACTATTAAGCAAGTTGATGCCAATTTATGAATTTTGTGAGAAATGCGGTACGTTTTTATAATTTACAATTAAGTATATTACAATAAAATCAAATTGCAATTTTTCGAGCAAAATGTATTTTTTTTTTTTTCTAAAAATTTAGCATTTTTGTTCATGTATTAACTGTTCTTGTCCAAATTGCTCAAACAGTTAAGACTCGAGCCAATATCATTGAAATGAGAATCTTTGAAAGCTAAAAATTTAGCACTGAGTTTTGAATGTAAAATTTCAGTAGGCTAAAAATTTAGTTTATTGTATAATTTAAAATGTAAAATATAACTTACAAAAAGGAATGCTAAAATTTTAGTATGTATATTATTCATTTCTTTTTTTATTGCAGGATGCATTTGAAGGATGTTGAGAATTGCCTTTTTTTCTAAGATTGATATAAAGTTGTTAAAACTCCTAGATTTCAGGCAAAAAACCCTAGAATTTTAGCCAATTTGCAAAGATTCAAAACAATCCATTTTGAGAACGAATATTGCAGAGTATCAAAATTTATTGCAGTCCGTTATAAGTGGCTTTAAGACTGTTAAAACACTGACCACAAACTTAAAAACTTGTGTCATCGTATCCGATTGCATTCCTGAGCTTTACCTAGTCTACTTCATAACAAAAAGCCAATGTTTTAATAAGATCAACGTCTTTATGTTGTTTTTCTACACTTCTTCCACGTTCCTCTTTAAGATTTTCTAGATTAAAAACATGCGTACAATGTACACAACACGTGTCTGAATGCTCCATTGATCATGTTAGTAAATATTCCTTTCGCTCCGCCTTTTTTTTTGCGCCAATTTTGATTTATTCTATACCCACAATTAATAGCGTTATTTAAATTTCTGGTTGAAGGATTTTTATAGGCGAATGCATCCAGGCGTTAATGTAGCGATCGATGGTGGGTTTTGGGATATTTCAAACGTTCTTTTGACAATATCGCTTTACCCGCTTAACTACTTGCAGTCGGATTGAAACGTTCATACATAGTAATAACGGATACAGTCTCGAAACATACATAGTAATAACGGATACAGTCTCGAAACAAAAAACAATCTCTTTATTCTAGAAATATTCTATTCATGAAACACGGCACTGTCCTCTATTGGTCCATAATTTTGAAGCTATTCATAATATGTTGTCTCTAACACATATTTGATCAGACAGTTAACTTGAAATCCTCCATGATCTGTTATGCATTTTTATGCCCCACCTACGATAGTAGAGGGGCATTATGTTTTCTGGTCTGTGCCTCCGTTCGTCCGTTCGCTTCAGGTTAAAGTTTTTGGTCGAGGTAGTTTTTGATGAAGCTGAAGTCCAATCAACTTTAAACTAATACACATGTTCCCTTTGATATGCTCTTTCTAATTTTAATGCCAAATTATAGTTTTGACCCCAATTTCATGGTCCACTGAACATAGAAAATGATAGTGCAAAGTTCAGGTTAAAGTCTTTGGACAAGGTAGTTTTTGATGAAGTTAAAGTTAAACACTGTGCGGGACAAATTTGCCATTCCGGTATCGGCAAATCTGACTTTGTCGGTTTACAACATATCAAAAAAAAAATTTGCCCAGTGATAGATTATTGAAAAATTAAAAAAATGCCATATGTCCCAACTTGTCACTGTTGTCACTCTTGTCACTGCAGCTGATTAAAAGTACATTTCCCATGGGAAATTTGATAATTCCCATGGGAATATTAGAATTTCCCATGGGAACATTGGAAGTTCCCATGGGAAAAATTACTTTTCCCATGGGAAGTTTAGAGTTCCCATAGGAACTTTAAAGTTCCCATGGGAAAAGATGAATACAAAAAGTTCCCATGGGAATTAATTCTTCCCATGGGAACAAATTTTCTTCCCATGGGAACAATTTTTCTTCCCATGGGAACAATATTTCTTCCCATGGGAACAAATCTTCTTCCCATGGGAACAATTTTTCTTCCCATGGGAACAATTTTTTTCACATAGGAACAATTTTTCTTCCCATGGGAACATACTATATTAAAATACAAACATTATTTTCCATTTGAATTTTTTTCTTCAGAAAAATTACAATTTGTTGCAAATACTGGATATATGAGAATAAAAGAGAATATACTACTGCCTTAGCTGGATGGAAAGCTGTAGGGCATAACACATTTTTGGAACCTTGTAAAACATCTCAGAAAAGAAGATTTGTCTCCGGAACAAGTTTGCAATTCCGCTGAGTGCAAAAGTTGTTCACCTTAATTTTTGGAGTTGATAACTTGGTTGGTATTGGTTCCCTGATATTTGTCCTAAAATTGTTTGGCTCTAGCACCACTGGTAAAAAAGTTATGCCCCTTTTTTCAACAATTTCCTTAGAGGAATAGTTGTTTTCCTCAAGGGAAATCAAATTTCCCTAAAGGAAAAAGATTTTTCCTCAAAGGGAAATTGTTTTTTCCTCAAGGGAAATTGTTTTTTCAAGGGAAAAAGATTTCCTTCAAGACAACAAATTTCCTCTAATGAAATTATTGTTCTTCAAATTTCCTCTAAAGAAATTTCTGAACATCAAATTTCCCTTATTTGTTCTTGTTAAACATTTCTTCGCTATACCATGTATACAAACAGTATGGATATAATTATTACAAGACTGTATAGTTGATGCAAATGATATTCAAAACTTTCATAAATGTTTGACTCAACATTTTAATGACATTGAAAATTGATAAAGTCTGACTGTTTAGATCTACTAAGGTATTGTTCATACTTTTTATAAAATTTAACTATGATTTATAAAAAAAATTTGTAGCAAATGATTCTGTTTTCTGTGTAATTGTTTCAATGCAATACATTAATAAGCAACCAATTTGAATGTCATACCATTTGTGGTGTTCTAAAGAATTTGTTTATATATTTGCAGATTAAATAATAAAATATACACTTTTCGTGTTATTTTAAATTAAAATTTTCTTCTGTTTCAGCTTGTGTACAGTTTTCAATCCACTACGTAAGAATTCAGTGAATACATTATTCCATTCACTTTATAACATTTTCCTTCAATTCTAAGAGAAAACATTTTTGCAAATTGTTCTTCAATGATCTTCTTCCGTATATTTGATATGAGGGAGCGATATAAATGAGTGGATAAAACTGGTGTTCCTTTGTTCTGCATTCTCCTTTCTTTCGAATAATATATATAATATGTTGTTGCTTTTATGCAATAGTGTTTTTGTGTATCTATGATAGAACTCCATTTTGTTTATTGGCATTATCATGTGATAATGATGAAATTTCCTGTTTCTTTTTTGCAGGAAAGCACACATTCCAGTTCAAATTAATCCAATTATGCACTTTGTAAATAAATTTCAACTTTAAGTTTCCTCTTCAGTAATGACCTATTGATCATGAAAACCATGATGTCTGATCACCTATAAATACACAAAATAAACAAATAAAATGTTATAAATGGAGAGAGAAACAGCAATAAATGTTTTTCATATGTATCTTTCTTTATTAAAATTCATTAAGTAAACTTGAACCTTGCGAAAAATAATTAGCTGTGATGTAAGACTAGAAAGTATAAAACGCAAAATAAAGTAGTCGCGAAAAATTAGTTGATTTACATTAGTCCAGTCTGTGTTTGCAGGAAATTTACATCATAGGTTGCCATATTCCTATTGTGCCTGTCCAAAGTTCAGAGCCTGTAGTTTTTGTAAGTTTAGTCTGACACTTAAATTTAGTGGTTGTTGTTGTTGTTGTTTCATACCGGTTATATTTATTTTTTGTAATTTATTTTGTAATAAATTAGGCAATTAGTTTTACAGTTTGGACATGTTGGATTGTTTCAATTTTTCATCTTTGGGTCTTTTATAGCTGCCTTCTTTGACTATAGGGTATGGATTTTCTCATTATTGAAGGCCTACAATTGCTTTCTTAAAGCCATGATAGTTTTCATATTTAATATACCACATCTTTTAATTTTTATAGTAATCATGATTATCATCTTTCAAGTTCAACAACTTTAAAAAATAAATAAAAGTGGCCTTACCATTTAGGTTTAGTTTGCTTCTACAAATTTTAAATTGCCTATCATTTCTGCTGTTTATAATTTATCTCTGTATCTTCTATAGTTCTTGTCCTATACATAAAAGAGTAAAGTTATTATTGAATGGCTTCTTGCATCAATATTTTTTTTGCTGTTTAATGTACATGATGTATATTAATGTGTTTAATAAGAAGAGTGCACACGCTGAAATGTCTCGCCTTCTTTTACTAATCATTGATAACATGTTGATAGTCCTAAGTATAAAGCTTTATCACAACTGTCACATAAACTTAACATTAACCAAGATAAATAAATAAAGACTAATGAACCATGAGAATGAGGTCAATGTCAGATGAACCATGCCAGGCAGACATATACAGCTAACAAGGCTTCAATGCAACAATTATAGTTGACCTATTACTTATAGTTTAAGAAAAATAGACCAAATCACAAAAACACTGATCAATGAACCGTGAAAATGAGATCAAGGTCAAATAAAACCTGTGCCACTGACATATAAATCAAAAAATATTTCTATACACCAAATACAGTTGACCTATGGCTTATAGTATTTAATAGATAAAGACCAAAACTCAAAAACTTAATTTTGACCACTGAACCATGAAAATGAGGTCAAGGTCAGATGACATCATCCCACTAGACATGTACACCTTACAATCATTTCATACAACAAATATAGTAGACCTATTGCATAAAGTATGAGAAAAACAGACCAAAACACAAAAACTTAACTATAACCACTGAACCATGAAAATTGTCATAAATAGCATAGACACCTCTTAGTTTTGAGAACAACATGCGTTAATTGTGCAAGTATAATCATTGATAAATCATGCACAAGATTGACTTTTTTTAAAAAGCCTATATATTGAAATTTTCTACAAATATTGCATGCATTTATTAATATGACCAATTTCAAGAAATGCGCAAAGATGTGAGATGATTTATATAATTGTAATTTCAGGAATTTACAGTAAAGGCTTTCATCCCCACTGCATTTTGCACTTTTCCCACGTCAGGAGCTAGAAGTTATGGCCTTTGTGACCTTTGTATGATTTTTATTTTAGTTTCTTTTTTAATATCAAAGAGTTTAATATGACGTCCATAATTATCACTCAACTAGTAGTAGTATACATTTTTGTTTAATGGCAAGCTAAAGCATGCCTCACAGGCAGGGATCCAGGAGGGTATGAGGGTTGGACATGTTGGAACCCCCCTTTCTACATTGTTCTTTATTGGACGATCAACATGATCAATGCATTTGAATTTTAAAATTAACACCATTCGAACGTAAATATATTTCAAAATTTAGATGCTGCAATGTACAATCCCAGTAGAGCTGGGAAGATGGTATAAGTCATTCCAAAAGAAGAAAGGACATGCAATCTGTGTTTAACTGCAATTGGCAATGAATTCCATTATTTATTTGAATGCAATTCTTTATTAGTTAAAAAATATCAGAAATCAGCATATTCCAGAGTACTATGTGAAATATCAGAATTAAGCAAAAATGAAAGGACTAACTGTCATTGACAAATATTAACTTATTATTTAAAAATGTGTCTATATTCATTTCAAAGTTAACTAAAATATTATAATGTTAAAATATTATAATTTATTAAATGATATGAGCAAATAAGCCCCAATACGGATAAATCAGCATGTGCAATACTAAAAACGTTCCACTGTCGATATAAATCAAGATTTAATATTTCTCTTCGAACAGGGCCAATACGAAAAAAAACAGGGCCAATACAGAAAAAAGCGGGAAAAAAGCTGTACTAGGGCTAATACAGGACGTTCACTTCCGGTTTTCAATTTTCTTACGCCATTACTTAACTCTGGAAGTATCGTTATGCATAAAAACATTGGTATAATATTTTTTAAATTAAAGTCCTAAAATAAACAGGTTAAATGATGTGCAATGTTTTGTAATGTCTTAAAGTTTTGAAACGGAAAAAACAGGGCCAATACAGAAAAAAGCGGGAAAAAAGCTGTATTGGCCCATGGGCTAATACAGGACGTTCACTTCCGGTTTTTAATTCTCTTTTATTAACCAACTAAGTGCATTATTGCCAAAATTGACTGTTTATTAAAAATTACATATTTTCTGTAATGGCCCTGTTTTTCTGTAATGGCCCTGTTTTTTTCTGTAATGGCCCTGTTTTTCTGTAATGGCCCTGTTTTTTTCTGTAATGGCCCTGTTTTTTCTCTAATGGCCCTGTTTTTTTCTGTAATGGCCCTTTTTTTTTCTGTAATGGCCCTGTATTAATGCCCAGTTTGTCTGTATTAAGCCATGTTTGGGTTTTTGATAAAGTTAATAAAACTAAGTTGTAAAGAGTATAATACCTTTTTGTATTTAATTCAATTTGATAACCAGCAACCAACATTAAAGAACCATATAAAGGGATCACTGTTCATCCTGTTTTTTAACACATATCTCTTTCTACTTAATATCTGGGATATTTGGTATATTCAAAGCTTTATAATGGTGAAGTACAAATTATTTTGTTCAAACTAAACTGTCATTAAAAGAGTAAGACAGTACATCAAGTTAGCAGCAACACATACACTTTTGTTCAGTTGGTTAATAAATGTATTAAGAAATGGGTGTTTTTATAATGGCTCTGTTATATGTCCTTGGTCAGTGATAATGGCCTCGGATGTCTGTAATAGCCCTCGGCGTTGCCTCGGGCCATTACAGACTTTCTCGACCATTATTACAGACCTTGGACATATAACAGGGCCATTATAAAAACACCCATTCATTAATACCATAATAATCATTTAATAAAAGTGTTATGAACTGGCTGTTTCTGTATTGGCACTGGTATAGATTCTCGGTCAGCTGTATTGGCCCTCGACCCTATGGGTCTCGAGGCCAATACAGCAAACCTTGAATCTATACCAGTGCCAATACAGAAACAGCCAGTTAATAACACTATAATAAAGTAATTTTCCATATATTTTATTTCTAAGTTGTTTTATTTTTTTTTTAATTGTATGTGATTGTATTTTGTAATTTACCTCTTGTTTCACATGTCATTGTGACAGAGTGTTTTTCAAATAACGCATATTGTATTGTATTGTATTGAATGGGGACATGTAGTTGGACCCCCTCCCCCCCCCCCCCAATTTGTCTTTGGTTAGGAACCCCTCCTCGGGTTGTGGGATTTTCTCGTTGCATTGAAGACCCATTGGTGCCCTTTGGCTGCTATCTGCTCTTTGGTCTTTTGATACATTCCCCATTTACATTTCGATTTTATATTCAGTTCTATTATAAATGTTAGACTTCTTGTTGATTTGGTTTCACATTTCGGCTTCGTCAGAGGAAAGCGTTCCAGAAATAAAATAGCCTTGCAAGACGTCATAATTATTTGGACTAGATTTTCACCACCATCAACATTGTAAAGCTTGTCTCACTGTGGAAGAAATGAGTTTGGCGCGTTTACAAAAATATAATTGTCTGTGCTGACAGGGGAGTGTGTGTGCATACCATTATTTAAATTTTCTAAACCTTCTTTTTCAATATTTTGTGCATTTCTTGGTAATATACTCATGATACTGTCAGGCCTCGAGTGCTGCTTTACAAAAACGATCAACTTACAAGTAATGTAGGGGAAGGAAACTAGCTAAAAAGACCAAAAATAAGCCACAACTAATGGGGTCTCATTGGGGATTCTGTTCACGGATCTCGCTTTATAGTTACTTATTTTTTTTTTAGATTCCCGCATCCCGCTTACACTATGTAAGTAAACAATTCTAATATTTTTGTAATTTCCTATGTCCCGCTAAACTTCATTTCCAGTTTTCACGGCACAATAATTTGACTATTAGTGACACTAAAAACTGTGGTATTTTCAGTGGGTATTTTACCAATAAGGCCATATATTTCGGTGTGTAGAAATACCGCAAAGGAATTCTTATTGGCGCTGACTAAGAAGAAAGTGTTTGCATTAAGGACACCAGAGACATATATACGACATATATACACATGTGTATATATGTCTCTGAGGACACTAAAACGATGTTTTAAGATCACAGAGAATATGGATATATAGGAGGATATGATTAAATACCTCATATCTGTAAAGTTAGGTATCAATAGATATTGTAATTTTGAAGTTAAATGACTTTTTAATCAACGCGTGCCACTCGGCACGTGACCAACGGCTTATTGCAAATTCACTAATCATCATGTTCAATCAACCTAATCCAATACACAATTGTCTTTTTATCGTTACTTATTGATTAATTAATGGTTATTGTTGAATAAACCTAACGGTTTAGCGTGGTAAAATTTTAAGTTTATGAAAGAAAAAGAAAAAAAATGAATTTTGTGTTTTAAAACTTTGCCTTTGTTATATTTTGTTTTTAAGGAAATTGCTATGCAAGCTTTTTTTTAAATTAAAGAACCCTATTTTGAGATACAAATTGAGACAAAAATGCTTTTGAGATTTCGTTTCCTTGTTAACAACACAAGAGTTTACATATATTATCATTATACCTTGAATGAGTGACATATGCATGAGAGTATGTGGTGTCCGTGGGGTTCTTCAAAATCCGATTACAGAAGTAATATAGAAAAACTCCAAGAGGTAAAATTATATTACGTTTTAAAAAGAGACTATAAATCATAACTGTCTCCTATGAACAATAACTTTAAAACTGATGTCAATGCTTTTTTTTAACAATTCATCTTTATTTCAACAATTGAAGATGAATACCATTTTATTTTATAATGTAATAAGCATCGTGATGTAAGAAATATAATGCACAATGTGTAGGCGCGAATCTAGAGCTTGAAGCGGAGGTTTGGGGGAGGGGGTACGTGATAAATGTTTAGAATACTAGAGAAGTTTTCTTGTTATATATAAAACCATATGTTTTTCAATAAATGGCAAACTTTTTGTTCATCCGGCCAAGGATTTGTATTTACAAATCCTTGATCCGGCATATGGTTACTCTAAATAAACTTTTGATTAGTTTAATTATTTGATTACAGATCGTATCTACCCGTTTTGCAATTGCTGTATCACCCTAAATGAGGCTAATAAAGATATGTATAATAAAATATAGAGGTAGCAGTCTTGGATTGTCTTAATTAAATCCTTTGATCCTTTAATTATCAAGTTACCCTCTGGCCAATGTAATTATGACTTGTGTATATTTAAAGAAGTTACTATTTATATCTTTATTCTCATAAAGCAAATGCATTACATCGGTACAGAGATAACAAATACAACAATAAATATTTACAATATGTACAAAACAAGCGAGAGATGTTACAAAAGTTACAAGCCAGGAGTACAAGCACGGGCCGACAAACACAAGTATTTATATTTTCTATAAAAAAAAAAAAAAAAGCTTCTTCAGAACTGGTTTTCTTGTACTTGACATAACTTCAGAGAATTTAACTGTATTTTGCCGTTTTGTAAAATATGCAGTTAAAAACTCTTTTCGTTTTTGATTGAAAAATTTGCATTCAAATATAAAATGATATTCGTCACCTATTTGTCGATTGTTACATAGACTGCAAAAGCGGTTTTCTCTGATTACGTTTTGCCATCTTCCTGTTTCAATCGGCAACTTAGTATTAGTCGTTTGAAACCGACAAAAAACAATAGCGTCTTTGAAGTCCAAAATATTAAAATATTCTTCAATTTCAAGTTTTTCTTAAAATTTTTGTAGTTTATACCTTTTGACGAATTTTGAATGAGGGAATTCCAGTTCTGAATATATTGATCTAGCAATCTTTGCTTTATGACAGTTTTTAACCATTCTTTATTAACAAAATTTTGTGACTCCAATATGTTTGAGAAACCACAATCTTGAAATATTTTTTGTATAAACAAGATCCATTTTATCTGGTTATTATGTAGCGACAACGTGTCACCCTATTCAATATATAGTAAAGATAACATTAACACAAGGGGGGGGGGGGGGGGGGGGGCTGGGTTCACCTTAATTATGATTAAAACATGTTTTTTGTTCTGCCTCTAATCAACAGAAACAAAAATCTCATTAAAAATGAAAAATCAGAATATATTTTAATATAAAATTTGTAGAACAGAAGTTCAGTATCCCATAAAACATAATGAATCATTATACATGCAGAGACCAAAGCAGCAAAGATATAGTCAATAGAATCTATTTGCATTTGCCTATGTTCTATCCTTATAAAACCTTGCTGTGAGGCATGGCCCCTGACATCAGAAAAATGAATGAAGTATTGGCAACTGGACGTTAAGCAACCAAATATAAATCCTCACTTTTCCGTGAAGTGTTCACAATTATTTGTCTTTTTAAAATTAAAAGGATTAAAAATTCCCAAACTGAAAAGAGTTGAAAATACTTTATTACTTTAGAAGTAAAAATTATAACAGACAGAATAAATACGGCAGAAACAAACAAATGGGAAAAAAATAGAGAACAATTTAAAATACCATATATACATGTTTAAACAGTATACTAGCAGATTATGAACGGGTCAAGGTTGAGCGAACGTGAATTTCTACCTATTACACTAAAAAGGTGACAATCAATTTTTTTAGGCACGTGTCGAATACACATTCGATAACTTTCTAATTAAAAAAAGGTATAATTGTAAAATTTAAAATTATGAATATTTAAAAAGTCTATTTTTATATGCCATGTCCTTTAATTGTAACAGTTGTATCATTCCATCAGGTCCTTAGTGCACATTTTTGTTCTTAGTGCACTAAGGAGATCCTTTGCGGTATTACTACGGACCCCATATATTTGAAGCTGTTCAAAATACTGTACATTATGGAACGACCGTGCAAGTGCTATATATATATTATAGCCAGTCAAGGTCGTTAAAAACTTCCATTTGTTGTTGTCCACTGAAAATAAGCTCTTGAATACACGAATCCCCGTTTTATTAATGCCAAATTTATTTGTTAGTATTTCTTATTCTTTTTCTTATGATTTTATCATATTTTTTTTTGTGAAATTTTCTGTGTGGTTGAACATGAAATTGCCCCCGATGCTACAAAGAAAATTTGTTTAATGTCAAATGTTGCAATATATGCTAAGTATTACACGTGGACAGGATGTTCCCCAAAAAATAAGTTATACACACCCCAAGGGTACACGCTAGTGTCATATGGAAAATTACTGGGTCACCTGTAAGATGGTAATCAGCCATGCAACTAATCAGGTTACTTAACTGACCATGTCACTTCAATTTAAAGTTTATCGGTAGATCAAAATAATAAATTCGTTTTAATTAAACAATTCAGATCTAAAGGATTTATCATTATTATAATGAAGTGAAATAATTAAACCATATCGTATTATTTTCAAAAGATTATTTATTTTCATATTTTTTTTATCTATGCCGGGAAAGAATTGAAAACTGTATTTATAATTTTTAAATTTATTTTATAAAAAATCCGTGTAGGTCTCATGAAATGGAACCCACGCATTCCTACTTAAGATTTATAAAGGAGTAGGTTCAGTAAGACCCCTTTTCGGCCCCAAAATATAGCAGTTTTACTAAATTGTATAGTACTAGAACCGAACACCTGTTTTGGGATATATATACATATAGTTAATTTACCGTAAATAACTGCGAGAAAATGATTAATACACAAGTTGATAATTGTCTCTTCTCTGCTCATTAATTTGCATGCAATGCATGCAATATTTTCTCTGATTTACTTGTGAGATCACCGACACTAATAATAATTACCTAAAAAAAATAGGTGCTCCGTACTGGGAAGATCATATCGGATCCTATCAATTTATTCAAAATTTGGTGACTATGTGGATCGCATCTATCCCATCGAATTGGAGATAAAGGATACTACAGATACAGTTAAGTCGGCTTCATATCTTGACTTACATCTAGAAATTGACAATGAGGGTCGGTTGAAGACAAAACTTTACGACAAAAGAGATGATTTCAGCTTTCCAATTGTGAACTTTCCATTTCTAAGTAGCAACATTCCAGCAGCACCTGCATACGGGGTATATATCTCCCAATTGATACGATATTCCCGTGCTTGCATTTCCTATCATGATTTTCTTGATAGAGGGTTACTGCTCACAAGGAAGCTATTAAACCAAGAGTTCCAAATGGTGAAGTTGAAATCATCCCTTCGTAAATTTTACGGACGCCATCACGAGTTGGTTGACCGTTATGGAATAACCGTTTCACAAATGATATCGGATATGTTCCTTACGTCGTAACTACAATCCCCTTCCCTTTCATGAATTTGACCTACCGAATTAGACTATTTACCGGATTAAATTTTGTAATCACATAAGCAACACGACGGGTGCCGCATGTGGAGCAGGATCTGCTTACCCTTCCGGAGCACCTGAGATCACCCCTAGTTTTTGGTGGGGTTCGTGTTGTTTATTCTTTAGTTTTCTATGTTGTGTCATGTGTACTATTGTTTTTCTGTTTGTCTTTTTCATTTTTAGCCATGGCGTTGTCAGTTTGTTTTAGATTTACGAGTTTGACTGTCCCTTTGGTGTCTTTCGTCCCTCTTTTATTGGTTCCATTCCCCAATTAAATGAGTCTACACGTCTCCTTAGAAAAAATGCCTTGCAATGCGTCTGAACTACTAAGTACTTCCATATAATTTCGAAAACAGATAATAATCTATTTCACTGGATGAGATTGGGCTGACGGATTTTTAAATGGAAATGTATTTAGCACAAGTTTTACAAGGCAAGATTATTCACCCTGTTCGCCCTACAAATCAAATGGTTGCCTCCTTACACCTACACGAGCTAAAACATATACATATGAACATTTGATATCATTTATTTTGTGTGACAACTCTTCACCAATGACCTGAGTGAAAGGTTGACATGGGCAGATCCAGAAATTTCCATTTTTTTAATTTTTTGTTGTTTTTTTTTGGGGGGGGGGGGGGCAGAGGGGGATGCTTGCTCCAGTCATGCTTCAGTGATTCCCTATATAATCAACAAAATATTTCACACCAAAAAGGGGGGGGGGCGGGGCTTTCTCCTTAATAAGAAATCTCTGTTTTCAGGCATACAGGGCCGTAACTACCTATGAGGCAGGGGGAGGCAATCCCCTGAATTTTCTACACCAAATTTTTTTTTAAGTAAAAAAAAATGAAATATTCACAATATGTACATGAAGAACTTGAATTTGTATTATAAACAACACATGTTTACAGTTTTAACAGTAGTTATCATGATACATGATATATCTGTCACTTTCCGGATTTTTGATCGAAAGTGAACCATTTCAGTATTTGTTTTAGTTTTTTTTTCGTGTGGCCATCCATCTGTTATTCAGTATCCTATGTTGTACGAGACCGCATATATGAAACTTTTCTTTCGACAATTTTAAATTAAACTTAACTTATCACATTTATTTAGGAGCTCAATTAAGCAGAGGAAGTTCCCTTTGTATTGTGAATCTTTTATGATATCGGAAATTCGTTACTGGTTGAATCAGTTGTTGGATATTTTTTTTAAAGTGTCTAGTCAGACAGTACGTCTTGCGATCGTACGAGAACATTATGGTCAATGCCTTAGTAGTCAAACACTCCCATTCGTTGTAGTTCTATACATGTCTGTTCAGCTTTCAACAATATTGAAATTCAAGGTCCTCGATGAAAAAAATATTTGCTTTCTAGTATTATCTTGCTTTATATATTTTTTTTTTTTTAACTTACCACTTTGATTTCTAACAAAAATATCTTTGAATATGATAATTGTTTGCAAAACAAATAGCTTCCAGGTCCATGCATTACTGATGAGTCTTAAAGTAACGTGTTATTTTAGCCATTTTACTGAGGGAAAAAAATCGGCGGTCACAATGTATTTAATGTTAATAATTATAGTTCAAAGTACGGCCTTCAAGACGGAGCCTTGACTCACCCGAACAGCAATCTCAGTTTGTTTTTGCATGAATAATGCTTCCAGGTTTAAGCCGACAATACTGATGAGTCTTAAAGTAAGGAAATTGAAGGGAAACAGGTCATTTTTAGCCATTTTACTGAGGAAGAAATCGACGGGGGCTGTGCCCCTAACCCTCCTTTCTTGGGGCCTCAATTGGCGACCCAAAATCCCTGCCTCCCATGAAATCGAACCCTAGTTACGGCCCTGGCATAGGCTCATATAAATTTGCCTTTTGAAGAACTGAAATAAATATGAAACGGCTAATGAGTTTTCAGATGCTTTACATTAAAATACATCATGTACATACATGTGACATACACAATTATATATATAAATGTAGAATCAAATCTTGATAAATGTATGTAGTTGAAATTGTTAGCTTTAAACATTAAAAAAATGAACTCCCAAAGTATAAACACAATTAAGCTTCCATTTGATTTTTATGGGGGGGCTAGGATGAAATTTGAAAAAAATAGGCAGAACAGGAGTTTTGAGAAGAAAAAAAAGGCAGGATGAGACACTAGCAAAAAAAAAAGTCAGGACGACAATTTTGGTAAAAAAAAGTCAGGATAAACTAAAAAAAGAAAGGCAGGAACGAACAGAGTGAAAAATAAAAAGGCAGGACAGAGATTACAGCTAAAAAAAAAATGCAGGATAAAATTTTTCATCCTAGCCCCCCCCCCCCCCCCCCATAAAAATCAAATGGTAGCTCCCTTAGTCAAGTATATATCTACTCTATTAGGTCTCTAGTTTGGATAGTGTATAACTTGCAAATTAAAATCATACTCCTTCCAAATTTCTTTCTTTAAAATATTATGGATGAAATAGCAAGTAAAGAATGAAATTAAATTGGATGAAATGTGTCAATTATTTTGGTAAAGTAGTATGTCTGAAGTTGTCAAACTTAATGATAGACCCTTCAGGGGCGGATCCAGTCATTTTAAAAAGGGGTTTCCTAACCCAGGACAAAAAGGGGGGGGGGGGTAATAACATGTCCCCATTCAAATGCATTGATAGTCCAAAAAAGGGGGGTCTTTGACACATTCCCAATTCCCATTCTCAATTTTATCATGTAGTCGTCGTAGTCCGAAGACACTTAGTTTTCGCATAATTACTTTTAGTTTAAGTTAACAGAAATCTATGAAACTCAAACACAGGGTTTGTGACCAGAGTTTTTGTCCAGAGTTTAGAAATTACATGAATTAGGGGCCAAAAGGGGCCAATATTAAACTTTGTTTGATTTTATAGAAAATTGAATTATTGGGGTTCTTTGATATATATTCCAAATCTAACTGTGTATTTAGATTCCTAGTTTTTTGGTCCTGTTTAAATTGGTCTATCTTAAGGTTCAAAGGGTCCAAAATTAAACTTATTTTGATTTTAATAATATTTAAATTCTTGGTGTTTTTTAATCATGTTAATATGCTGAATCTGAATATTTACTTAGATTTTTAGTATGGGCCCAAATTTCAAGTTGGTCCAAATTGGGGTCCAATATTTTACTTTGTTTGATTTCAAAAAAAATAAATATATATATATGGGGTTCTTTGATATGCTGAATCTAACCATTCATTTAGATTTTTGATATTTTGGCCCGTTAACAAATTGGTCCACATTGAGATCTAAAGGGTCCAAAATTGAACTTTATTTGATTTCATCAAATAATGAATTATTTGGGTTCTTTGATCATGTTGATATGCTGCATCTAACCATGTATTAAGATTTTGAATATTGGACCATTTTAGAGGTTAATTGTCAATTTAAAATTTTTAAGTACTTGGACCACATTCATTCAATGTCAGAAACCTATGCTGCATCAACTATTGAATCACAATCCAAATTTACAATTCAGAGTTGTATCCATAAAATTGAGAATGGAAATGGGGAATTTGTCAAAGAGACAACAACCCGACCAAATAAAAAAACAACAGCAGAAGGTCACCAACAGGTCTTCAATGTAGCGAGAAATTCCCGCACCCGGAAGCGTCCTTCAGCTGGCCCCTAAACAAATATATACTAGTTCAGTGATAATGAACGCCATACTAATTTCCAAAGTGTACACAAGAAACTAAAATTAAAATAAAACAAGACTTACAAAGGCCAGAGGCTCCTGACTTGGGACAGGCGCACAATGCGGCGGGGTTAAACATGTTTGTGAGATCTCAACCTCCCCCTATACCTCTAACCAATGTAGAAAAGTTTGAATTGAATGTTGTGTCCATACTTGCTCCAACTGTTCAGGGTTTAAAGTGTACGTTTGTATCAAGCTGAGCCATGCATAGCATTCTTATTGGTTATTTATATATTAATTTGAAATTTTGATGAGTTAGACACATACAGATTATACTGTAAACAATATTTCAGAGTTTAACGTAGTCAAGCAAAACAAATCATAGAAGAATAGTTGAATCATGTTTTTGTTGTCCAATGAAAAATTAGTACGAACACCAAGAAAAAGTATGGGAATGTTTGTTTTTTAAACTATTAACCAGGGTGAAAGTCTTTGAAAGTCATGACTGACCAAAAGTTTGTGAAATGAAATAGCACAAATATTCCATTCTTATTAAATATTATTGTATATAAAGAAAATACTAATGTTTAATAATAGTTTTTACCCTTTTTATGTTTTATAGGACAAGAAATATAGAAAAATAATGAAAAATATAAACAGTTTCAATAGAAATGAGCGACAAAACAAGATAAACAGAATACAACAAGGCCTAAATGGTAAGACCACTTCTATATACTGTAAATTCAGAAATTATTGCTTGCATTTATTATTTTTCAGGGAATGGACAACTTATTGTGATTACAAAAAAAATCTGCATCAATTATATATACATGATATATAGGTGTCAGACCACCAATTAAAAGTCCCTATCTGTTCAACCAAATTTTGCAATTTTCATAGCTTTCTAAATTTTTTATCTTAAGTTTAACCTCTTACAAACCAGGTATGTCCTGAATCGTACAGGTATCACCTTTCTGCATGCCAATTTTCGACATACCTTTAAAGCCATATAAGAAAGAAGAGACCTTCCGAATGGATGTACCACTAAAAATAACCCCTGGTTTTCTTGAAATCTTAAATTAGTATACTATGGAGCGCATTAATCCTCAATTTTTAATTTCAACTCATAGACAAGTAAATTTGGGCTCAAAATGGTCTTAATATATTTCTCTTTCACCAAAAGTTTCATTTCTGCAAATTTGTTGAGTAGTTTAAGTAAACAATGACATCAAATGCACTATTTTTTGTCCCGAGTAGGCCTACTTTTACATACGTTCTAAATTTGAGGGAGTAATTGGTGGTCTGACACCTAAAGAGCCAAAAAAGTTGCTCAGAAATCTTTGCTTTGCTTTATTCTTAATCCTTAGTCAATTTGAAGTCAGAAACAGCTTATCTGAGCATAATGTGACTTATATTACAAATTTCACAGCTCAATTTAAACTGACTGTAATGTATGACTTTGATAGAAAATACTTGAAAATTTCATTTTGGGCTACAGGAACATAAACTTTCAAGATCAAGATCAGTTTTGTTGATTTTTTTCTTGTTTGTTCTACTACTTAAAAGACTTTCCACAATTTTTAACATGGGTTAAGTAAAAAATCCAAGGTATTGAAGAGTCAAGGAATATTGACCCCCCTTTTTTACACCTGGTTTAAGTAATGGGACTGTTAAATGATCAAAAGTGCAGTCATGGTCATTTAACTGTTTTTATTTACTATCAGTTGATACAACTTAAGGTAGAAAACTTTCATTTGAGATAATAAATGGGATTTTTGTGAGTTTTTGCAATGTTTACATCAGGCTATGTTATCTGCCAAATACATGCTATGACGCAATGATATAAGGGATAAAAATCAAATAATTTCATTAAATCTTGATGACAACAACTTTTTTTGGTAGTAAAATAACCATGTTTTAATGTTGATACCACAGAAACAACTTACTGTGCATTTATAACAATTTGGGACATTTTTTTTTTATGTAAAGCATATTGTCAGGGTGGGAAAAGCTAAAAATAGCACAAATTCAAGTTTAAGGCTCTAAGTTTGCAATATGTGACTTTTTGCCCAAAAAAGATTGAAATGTGACTACTATCACTTCATATGATCAGTTAAGTAAAAAAAATCAATTGTTTTCTGAATTTGAGGTTTCAGCGCATTTCCCTTAAAGGTGTCAGACCACCAATTAAAAGTCCCTATCTGTTCAACCAAATTTTGCAATTTTCATAGCTTTCTAAATTTTTTATCTTAAGTTTAACCTCTTACAAACCAGGTATGTCCTGAATCGTACAGGTATCACCTTTCTGCATGCCAATTTTCGACATACCTTTAAAGCCATATAAGAAAGAAGAGACCTTCCGAATGGATGTACCACTAAAAATAACCCCTGGTTTTCTTGAAATCTTAAATTAGTATACTATGGAGCGCATTAATCCTCAATTTTTAATTTCAACTCATAGACAAGTAAATTTGGGCTCAAAATGGTCTTAATATATTTCTCTTTCACCAAAAGTTTCATTTCTGCAAATTTGTTGAGTAGTTTAAGTAAACAATGACATCAAATGCACTATTTTTTGTCCCGAGTAGGCCTACTTTTACATACGTTCTAAATTTGAGGGAGTAATTGGTGGTCTGACACCTATATATATATATGTTTCTGTTATCAAAATATGATTTCTTATTTTTGCGATACTCACCCAGTCACATTAATCGCATTACTAAAAACCTCTGGATAATTTCTGAATTACAGTAATAAACATGATAAAAGTAATTGCCTTTGAATGATGACTCTTATAAAAATAAGAAGATGTGGTATGGTAAATGAGTGACTTATCCACCAGAGTTCAAAGAAGTGGATGCAAGAAATTAAAGGCCAATGATGGGCTGGCCTTCAATAATGAGACAACACTTCCTTTATAGGTCAGCCAATAAAGATCCCAACATGAAAAGATTTAAACAATCCAATTTAGTTCAACATGTTCAAAAACAATAACAATTAATAAAAAAATATCATGTCTGTGAGCACTCAACCTCTTACCTGACCATAATATAGGACAGTGGTTTAAATAACACAGCATATGAACATTCTATAACAACTTTTGCAAGTGGCTAAACTTTAAATATCACTGCAAGGCACTAAACAACGAATATTTAATCTTGGACACAAAGCACTGAAATAAGAGAACTCATATAAAGCATGACAAGTAAGAATATCAAATGAAAGTTTCTCAAATGTTAAAGTCATATGAAAAGAGTGAGTGATGAAAAATAAAGTTTGTCCAACTTTTGAACCAATGCATGTATACATCATAAACTTAGTCCTCTGTGCACGATTTTATCATTATTTTCACAAGTATATCATATAAATCGTCAATATTTTTTTCTCTCTGTTTGTTATGATTTAACAAATAATGCTGCTCATTAAATGCCGTGTTTTGAAGCTGAGTTTTACCGATTGCCACCTTATAGTAAACAAATCACAAAAAGCATGGGTATTGAGCACGTGTTTAACATGTATAATCAGCTATTTGTTTATTTCAATGACAGATCCTTGCATATTGTGGTCACCGGATTTTTACGAGGAGGGTTACACTCGGGTCACTATGTATATGGAAAATATGTATCGGCGAATTGCTTCCTGGAAGCAAGCAATTAAAAATAAGTAAACTTCTTCGAAATGTGGACAAATTAAAGAATTTTCCTCAGAAAAAAGTATATGTACTTAAGTTGCATAATGAAAACTATCCATTTAGTAATATAAAAAACATAATTATTATACATAATTTTTTTTAATTTGAGGTTTCTTATGACTTTAATTAAAACATGATAAAATAAGCCTATTTATATTGCTGTTTTTTTTCTCCATTTATCATGTTTATAACTTCTTTTTTTTATTTTGTGTATTTATAGGTCAGATATCTTGGTTTTTATGATCATCGTCAGGTCCTGCAAGTCTATACTGAAGAGGAAACTTATTTGTTAATACTTTTCTACATAATGTGCTAATTGGATTAATTAATGTGAAATGAACTCAATTGTGTGTTTTTCTGGAAAAAGAAAAAGAAAAAATTCTACAAAATTGCTATAAACAAAATGGAGTACTATCAAAGATGCACAAGGACACAATGGTGTAAAATGTAACAACCTACATATTTACTGATGGATTATGGAGAAATTAAGAAAACAAATAGTATCTTTGTCATGTTTGTTGTCGAAATAAACACATGCATTATCCATTCATGTACATAATATTATGTACATGGCTCTCCATCATATCAAATATACAGAGAAGATGTTTGAAGAACAAGTTGCCAAAATTTATTCAACCAATTGAAGGAAGATGTCTTGTGAATGGAATTATTTATGCACTGAACTGTTATGTAGGGGGTAGAATAATTATACACAGCAGCTGAAACAGAAGACAAGTTAATTTGACATGAAAAGTGTTTATTTTATATAATCTTTTGTATCAACATGATCAATAATTCAGTCTAGGAGAAAATATATTTATACTGTTTGTCAATGTTTGTACTGTTATGAAATTTTTATAGAGGAAAAACATTTCCTTAAGGGAAATTTGATGTTCAGAAATTTCCTTAGAGGAAATTTGAAGAACAATGATTTCCTTAGAGGAAATTTCCTCAAAGGAAAATTTGAAGCGGCAAATCTCCTCAAAAGAAAAAGAATTTCCTCAAAGGAAATAATTATGCAGCAAATTTCCTAAGGGAAATCTTTTTCCCTTGAGGAAAACTCTTTTTCCTCTGAGGAAATTTTTGAAAAAGGGGCATTACTTTTTCAACAGTGGTGCTAGAGCCAAACATATTTAGGACAAATATCAGAGAACCAATACCAATCAAGTTATCAACTTCATTTTGACTTAACTCCAAAAATTAAGGTGACAACTTTTGCACTCAGCGGAATTGCAAACTTGTCCTGGATACTGTTAATATTCTTATACAAGACCTGTTTATTTTCTCTTGCTTATGACCTTAGATATATTATTAATGCTGTATGTTTATGCTTATGACCTTAGATATATTATTGCTGTATGTTAATGCTTATGAAATTAGATATATTATTGCTGCATGTTTATACTTTTGACCTTAGATACATTATTGCTGTATGTTGATTGTCACTTGCTTATGACCTTAGATATATTATTGCTGCATGTTTTTTTTAAAATGCTTATGACCTTAGATACATTATTGCTGTATGTTGATTGTCACTTGCTTATGACCTTAGATATATTATTGCTGCATGTTTATGCTTATGACCTTAGATATACTATTGCTGTATGTTGATTGTCTTTTGCTTATGACCTTAGACATGTTAGATATACTATTGCTGTATGTTGATTGTCTTTTGCTTATGACCTTAGATATACAATGTATAATATTGCTGCATGTTTATGCTTATGACCTTAGATATATTATTGCTGTATGTTTATTGTCACTTGCTTATGACCTTAGATATATTATTCATGTTATTTGTGCAGGTTTATTGACACTTGCTTAAGTTATTTTATTGCTGTTTGTTTAATTTTCTGTTTTTGTTTCACACATTTTACTTGATGGTGTTATCTCAGTGAAAGATGAAATATAAAAAACACAAGTGCCTTATTTGTTATACCAATTGTAATGTTTTGTCTTTTTGAAAATGATATTCTCAAATGTACATAACTTAAATTAAGAAGTGTTGAAATTAAGTAAGGATATGGTATGTGATTGCCAATGAGACAACTAAAAACCAGAGATAAAGGTATTTTCAGCCAGTGACTGAACAGCCGTCAACAATGAGCAAGACCTATCAACATTTAAATGTCTGCATGAAAAAAACACAAAAACATTCAAATGGATAAACATAAGACACTGTGTGCAATGGTGTGAAAGCTATATATGCAAAACTATATACTGAAAATTCAGAAATTATTGCTAGCAATTGTAAGTGCGATTTTTCTCAATTTCATCATTTTTTTGTGTGCAAAATTTAGAATAATCCTGTTTAGTTCATAAAAAATTTCAATATGCAAGTGTATATTATTGTGATTATAACCCTGTCACTATTTTCACAATAATAAAAACAGCAATAATTTCTGAATTTATAGTAGTTAAATTTTTGACACATAGTGATTTACTTTCAATTAAGCATGCCTAGACAAAAATCGTAGAACACACAATTATATATTTCTACAATTAAGATTCAAAGAAATACTTGTACCCATAACAACTTAGTCCGTTTTGTGAAATTGCTTCACTCATGCAATTAGAGGATTTTTTTATGTTTTCTTTTTAGTTATATCACTTCCCATGTGAACAATTATTGTTCCCATGGGAAAACATATTGTTCCCAAGGGAAAAATTATTGTTCCCAAGGGAAAAATTATTGTTCCCATGGGAAAAAAATATTGTTCCCATGGGAAAAGTATTTTCCCATGGGAAGAAAAGGAGTTCCCTTGGGAAGAAAAGTTCCCTTGGGAAATTTAAAGTTTCCCTTGGGAAATTTAGAACTTCCCATGGGAACAAACAATTTACTTATGTTCCCATGGGAACTTTAAAGTTCCTATGGGAACTCTAAACTTCCCATGGGAAAAGTAATTTTTCCCATGGGAACTTTCAATGTTCCCATGGGAAATTCTAATATTCCCATGGGAATTATCAAATTTCCCATGGGAAATGTACTTTTAATCAGCTGCAGTGACAAGAGTGACAACAGTGACAAGTTGGGACATATGGCATTTTTTTAATTTTTCAATAATCTATCACTGGGCAAATTTTTATTTTGATATCTTGTAAACCGACAAAGTCAGATTTGCCGATACCGGAATGGCAAATTTGTCCCGCACAGTGTTGTTACATCAACTTGAAACTTAGAACACATGTTCCCTATGATATGATCTTTCTAATTTTAATTCCAAATGAAAGTTTTGACTCCAATTTCATGGTCCACTGAACATAGAAAATGATAGTGGGAGTGGGGCATCCGTGTACTATGGACACATTCTTTTTTACAGTCATCTTCCTCTATTCTACTATCCATGACATTGGTATTCATGCAACATTTTCACTCTCGTTTTATTGACAGTGTTCGACATCTGTTACATGAACAGATAAAACCAAATATTACAAGTGTCTTAATCATGTTAATGGCTGTGAAAATGTTGAGAACCTGATGTGGCATATGTCTTGTGTCCAAATGGTCTCACTTATAAGCCACAGGGAGAAAACTATAAACGACAAGAACAAAACATTAGGAAGTTTAGGAGGTTTATTTACAATAAAAAAAGAAGAAATTTATGGATAATCCCAACTCCAAGGAAATTTAAATCGGAAAGTCCCTAATCACATTGCAACATTAAATGGCAAAACACATCAAAAACGAGTTGATAACTGTCATATTCCTTACATATGAGCTGGTTGGTGTTCTATACGTTGTTTATGAACAGACTATCAAAATATTTAAATATAACTGCTCTGGATTCTTACTCGATAGGTTTGAAAACTGCAGACCTCTGTCATCCCCCGGGAGAAGGTTACTGAACGCATTGTGGGATGCCAGCTGCTACACTTAAATAAGGACAAAGGAGTACAATTCTTAACACCCAAGACGTATGCGAGTTCCTTTGCTCCTTCAGCTGGGAAATCCCTAGCTGAACAGCAGAAAGAAGAAATGGATAGTGTCAACATCCAAGTGGAGGAAAGAGAAGTAATAATATGAGAAAAAGCATGGTACATGTAGTGCAAAGAAATTTAAACCTTAATCATGTTGATAGTGTCATTTCGCATTTTTCTATTTTAGGAAACTTTTGAAAAGTACAATATAATTAATTTGTTTTATGGCTTATGGCTACAAGTCAGCTATTGGTGTTGTATAATTGCCCAGTAGTTCTAGGGGGTTTCCTCTGTCTGGTGTGATCTACTGGTAAAGAACAGAGATACCCGAATGGAGATATGACACAAGAGTCACGCTTGACCGGATACAGCCTCCTCTTGACCTAGATGATCTCGGAATAAGCCTATCTGATAGACGAGATAAACACATCCTTGTAGGAAACCTAATCCTAAGGTAAATATCTACACATATTTACACCTGTTACATACATAATCCTAGGGGTATACGTAGAGCCCAGCTAGACAGGCCAAGTAACACTTTATTGGTATAGGTTAAAATTTATCCCAAAGTTTCTTTAATCCTTTTAAATCAATTTAATGGTGTTAATTGGTCCAACTTTTTTTAAAACTTAAGTGACAACTTTTTCCTCAAGAAAATAAATCACAAGAAATTGATTTTACATCCGAGGTTCAGTAAATAATAAATATAACTTCAAAGATATACTAAAAATTATGCCGTAAAACAAATTGCTCAAGTTAATTTAAAGCAGGTTATATTGCTTCTTTTCTAGAGATTAAATAATCGTTACTTAAATAAATATCCTCTTTAGTTTGAACTTAAATATCCACTTATTTTTGTTATATTTCGTATCAACAGGATATGAGCTAGGGTATATTGGATTGATTGCTTAAGTTCCAGTGGCAAATAATTCATACAAATTCAGGACGAGAACAAGTTCACAATAAATACAATAGAGGCCATCTGGGATGACTGTCGGGGAAATTTGGATTGCCACTGGAAAATGAGGGTATATTGAATAGAGGCAGAAATTTTAAGTTCATCAGGCCACCTACGGACCTCTCAAAGAGTTGTTGTAAGGGTTCTTAATCTGTAAAGAGCGTATGCAAAAGCGTGACATCCTCTTCACACGAGACATCGGATTAAACGTCCACATTCTGACCGGACGTGACTGCGAACTTAATACATTCCGCACAGCCAAACGGACGCCCCACCTCGGCAAGCGTTTTACTGCCGGCCGGGAGAAGTCCAAATGACCATATTTCTATTCCCCAGTCATCCTTTGGGGGCTGTATATTGGATACGTTATTTTGAAGAGATATCAACTAATAAAGGGAGTCTTAACTACAATTAATATAGATTTTATTTATTAATTTAGCACCCCTGATTAAAAAATTGAAAGTTGTTCCAGATTTTATTAATAATGTCAAGATCTTTTGTAAAAGCTTATTAAAAACTTAAAAACCTATTGAGGACTGTTCAAGAAAAACATACATGGGACTCTGACTGGGGAAGGTATTTGTTTTAGGTAAACGGACAGAAAGTCACAGGACATAAAGTCACAAATTTGGTCGGACAAAAAGTCACAAATAATTTATTGACAATTGTTTTAATATATAAGAATATATCTTGAACTGTTTACTTTTAAATACATATATTCATATTAAAGTTTAGAAAATGTGTCATTATACTTGAAAAATGAAGATTTATTTAATTTTAATCATGCAAAAGATGTTTTTCTTGGCACCATGAAGCCATTTAAGTGCCAAGTCACTTTGACATTTTGTTTTTTTAACAATCATTTGATAATCTTTGATATTTTTTTGATATATTTTATTTAAAAAGTTGGTTTATATACAATAGTTTAAGAAAAATACAAAAATATTTTTGTAGAAATAAGCGTTTTTTATTCAAAGAAAATAATCAGAAAAAATGAATTGTGACTTTTTGTCCTGTGACTTTTTGTCCGTGACTTTTTGTCTGTGACTTTCTGTCCTACATTCTTTGTTTTATCCTCATAAAATAAATGAGAAGGTACATGCTATAACTGACTGGGGAAGGTATTTGATTTATCCTCATAAAATAAATGAGAAGGTACATGCTATAAAAAGGATCTTGGTCAAAGGATAAATCATCTATTGACAGTTTCTGTACATTAAAACATTGCTTGAGTTTCGGTAAACTTAAAACATGGTAAATGTAGAGAAACGCCACACGACTTTTAAAAAAAGTTATAAGTATCAATATCACAGTCTGTACTAATGACTTGTAAAGTCACTGAAAAAGATTTTGTCGTTATGTGTATCTAACCTATTTTTCTACACAATTCAAATTCATTTTAGTTACAGTTTAGTTAACGATGTTTCAGAAATTTGTGAGGATTTTCAACCAAGCATTTATCGATATTGAGATAGCGGAATCGTTAAAATTTAATGTGACTTCGCACTAGTCCGTTACCATCTAACGTTCATACACAAAGCGACTAAATTATTTTTATTTACCTGAAATACAATACGTTCACGGTCGCAGGAAACGGGAGAATATGTATAAACTTTTAATATTTTAAAAATACTTTGATACCGATTGTTGCTTCCGATAAACTGTTTAGTCTTCTTTCTATATGGTCAACTTTTTGAAGTGAAGCGACGGCTGAAAATTACAATTCAACTTCAATTATGTATTTATAGATTTAGAACCACATAGTTACAACGACAAAAATATTTTCAAATTACCTGTGCGACAAATAATCATGTGACTTTTTGGACTAGCAATGATTTGAACACATGACACACTACGAATGCGATGGTGCTAGAACAATCAGAGAATACTCGAGCAACCGTGTGTTTAATTTACTTAAATAATATAAAAAAAACACAAACGTCATGTCTTTAACAACATCTATATTCTATTTTTAGTATAACATGATTGATTGTTGGTTGCTTAACGTCCAGTGGCAAATATTTCATGCATATTCAGGACGAGAACAAGTTCACAAATACAATAGGTAGGTTGTTGTAAGAGAGGCCATCTAGGATGATGGTCGGGGAAATTTGGACTGCCACTGGAAAATTAGGGTATATTGGATAGGGACAGAAATTTTGCCTTGCAACAGGCCACCTACGGACCCCTCAAAGAGTTGTTGCAAGGGTTCTTAACGTGCAAGAGCGTGGCACTCTCTTTACACGAGGCATCGGATTTAACGTCCCCTTCTGACGGACGTGACTGCGAACTTGATACATCCCGCACAGCCAAACGGACGCCCCACTTCAGCAAGCGTTTTACTGCCGGTCGGGAGAAGACCAAGTGACCATATTTCTATACCCCAGTCACACTTGGGGCGTTTTAGTATAACATGTATGTTTTGTAAGTTAGTTCTTTTGTTTTGATGCTGTTGGTTTTGACGTTTCTTTTTATAAATCTCGGCGATTCACTTGCTTAATTTGTGATGT
>CM034354.1:32246990-32438052 GCA_019925275.1 Mytilus edulis
TTGATACGTCTAGGCAGGGGTTAAAATTTTTTGTAATAGCTCACTAGCCCAGGGCTTATTGGTAGCAGGATTTTACTAGCCCTGTTGGAAGAACTACTAGCCCAACAAAACTGACATGTTAGCCCTAATATGCCTTACAAATTCAGAGTTTGCTGCAATAACCATGATTTCTATAAACTTAACAATTTTTTTATCCATTGTACAGAGGATTTTTGCAAATTGGATACCCAAAACTTATTAGCAGATATATATTCAATTAATCGATAATGGAATATTCACTGAATATTCTGATATAATTTAGAGTTGACCGAATCCGGAGATGATACAAGTCTTGACCACTGCTATACATGGGTATATAAAAGAATTTGAGGTACATCATCATGTTTGTGTAAAAGAATTATCAGCTGGTTAATTAGGTAATGCTCCTATTTGTTTTCAGTTTTAAAATTCTATTTATTAAAATAAATTAAACATGTTAAATGACCTCAAATATTTATGTGAATACATATCACCATCCATAGTTTGTCTTTTATTATCAAGATTATAATTGTTTTATAAACGAAGTACAGTAATTAACAGTCTTCAGAAAACTTAAACTTGATGCAATAATAGTTCATCAATTATGATTATCTTCATTAATAATCAAATGAATTCGATTTTTAAAGAAATAAAATTAATAACATTTGAATACAGTTTCAGTGTAGAGACTGTGCTCAGGTTGTACTCTATTTATAGCCCACAATTTCAAAACCTGTGATAAATGTAAATATGGACATTATAATGTTTAGGTCATGGTTCTGGAGGCTTCTTCACAGTATGTAAACAAAAACAAAATGGCGTCCATAACATGTGCACACGTTTCTAATTTATATCTGACAAAAGTCAGGTTTCTGCTGTCAAAAGGGATTCACATTTATATTACAATAAATTAATCAGAAGAAGGTACAATCAGGTTGCATAAGCACTGTACAATACCACTTCCTGTACTGACACATCGATATTGAAAGTACGGGATCCACCCAAAGTTATTTGTTCTATTTTAAAACTTGTACAAAATCAGTTCAAATTCTAGGAATCGCGGATGACGTAGTCGAATCTGGCTAAGATAGAAAAGTGATGAGGGATTTTCCACTTTCTATTTTGGAAACGCCAAGAATTTTTTGTAACTAGTCCGTCGGCCATATTGGATTACAAGTTTTGGTTGCCCGAGGTCTAAATGGTATAGCGTCGGGCTAGTGGATTTCTTAACTCCTGCCAGGTTTGTAACACTACTATCTTCTACAATATTAAGTTCATCAAGTTTTGGGGATTCTTGCAGAGGTAGGGCTTTTGCTGTCTGGGATTTAATCTGTTTTTCTGTTCTGGTTTGCTGTCTTCTAACATAACGTTTCTTTGAAGATCCTGGTGTTTTTAAAGAATGTCCTAGTCGAATAGAAAAAGCTCAGTCTAGATTGGTCTTATCAAACAAATCTACCTTCAAGCCTAATATAAAAAGAAAGCATATAAAACACGTTTACATGGTATATATTTATTGTAAATTGATTGATGATATATAAGCCGGTAATTTCAAGCTTTTATTGCATCCCAAGGGTGACTGTGGTATAGAAATATGGTCACTTAGTCTTCTCCCGACCGGCAGTAAAACGCTTGCCGAAGTGGGGCGTCCGTTCTTGCACACAGGTATCTAATATACTTAATATCGACTGATATGTCTGTTCTTTGGCCTCTATCAGACATTTGTCCACTGGCTTCATTGTTCTCTTTGTTGCCATAGTTTGGCCTGAATGAAATGTTCAAACATGAAAACTTGCTATTTTCTCTGTCAAATTTCATTCTGAGGATCAGTGTCAGTAACGGAAATCTGGTATCATTCAATTTCCTGACTTCTGCAATAGTGTCTTGAACAATTTCCATGTCACTTCTGACCGTCTGGCCACATGGAGGCATATCATCATCCATCAGGTCTAAACTATCAGTATCAATATCGATGTCTATTTTAATATCCATAATTATTGCATATGTAGCTGATAGATAACATGCATCCCTATTTATTGGGGTATGTTACCAGATTAGTGGTGACAGGATCATAAATTAAATATCACACTATCCATTGGTGTATTATATTGTCCTATATTGTGTGACAATATTATTTTCACCTCCCATTTCGATGAAACGGGATTATTATCATTGGTCTACTTGGTCAGTTTCTTTAGTCTGTAAAAAGACTAACTACAACGTAGACCTATATGCACGTGTAGTAAATTTGAAAAAAAACCTGTTATGAAACAGACCCACATCTATCTATGATACTAGATACGAAATAAATATATAAAGGTCGACCTCTGATGAGGGTTTACCTGGGATTATTCCCGAAAAAAAACCGAAACATTGCATATTAAATTCTAATGAATTAAGCAATAAAAGGTACGTAGTGTCAGGTCAGAAATATTGATACCATACCATGAAAAAGTGGGTTTATGGTCAATTTATAAAACTAAGACCTTTACTTAAACTTTCGTAAATCTTAGTAATCTATTAGAAAAAATCTTCTCCTCTGAAACTACTGGGTCGAATTATACCAAACTTGGCCACAATCATCATTGGGGTATCTAGTTTTAAAAATGTATCTGATGACCCAGCCAAACAAGCAAGCTGGCCGCTATGGCTAAAAATAGAACATAGGGGTGATATGCAGTTTTTGAAATGTTTGAAATTTGTTTAATTATATAAATAGTTATAACAGTTTGACTGGTCTGGTTGTCTAAAATATAATAAATGTATCAACTGAAGCTATAAAATAAGATAAAGAAGATAAATAAATAAATGAAGTCTGTTGATAACATTTGTGTTCCATCTTTATCATATCCAATGGATGTCGGATATTGCTTCAGGAATACAATCTTGCCTGGTTTAGCCTTTTCAAAGAAGGATTATTTAAGCACTCCTTCACTAATTGATAAACAAAGTTTTTGTCATTAGTAAAAAATTTACTCTGATCTGTAAAAAAAAAAAATATGTTCACTAATTTTAATCAACTTTCACTTTCACGGTCATATGTGCGCTTTTAATTTCGTTTAATTTCGTTTAGCAATTAAGACTTTAACATGTTTTATTTTTCCAAGGATTCACCAAATCGGGTTAACGTCACAACCCACTCACGTAGATCAACCAAAATTCTCTGCAATTGAAGATTCTTTCTCACCTTCTCTACTTTTTTAGATTATGTACTGTTCTCTTGCATTTCAGATTCGTCTTAACTGTTCTCTATATTTTCAGATTCTGCACTGCAATTGGAGTATTTATTTCTTCTGCCACATATATGGGGTTTTCTTCATGTTCATTAAAATCTGTAATAAGCAAAGTGTTTGATCATGAATACAGTCATGGAGATTTTTCACAATGATACAACTAAATCTTTAGTGACTTATATTGATTGACTGTTCGTTACTTTGCATACTGTATCAATTTTGTCAAGAATGTTCAGGACAACTTTGTCATTTAGAAGATGATTTGATATAAGCTTACACAGTAACATGATTATCCATTTATGTTTATCAGTGTTTTAGATTGATTGGCTTTTTTGTGTTTATGGATACTTACAGTACTAATGGCTCTATCAGGATGATCACTTTTTATTAGTAGAGAAGTCAGAGTGCCATGACCTTCAGAAGTTTAACAACATTTGTCCTTTAGAATGCATCTGTATTGTATATGTATACATAGTAACATAACTGTTACAGTCAATTGTGCGATTTGGCACATGTGTTAATGGTTGCTCTAAATGATGAAGGATGATATCATAGATCAGAACTGATTTTGACATTTCTGCTTCCTGCAATAATCTCTCAGTGGTAGCCATATCAGTTCCTAAAGTATTCAACGGATTTACCATATATTCCAGCAGCTAGTTTTGTTTCGCAAGCGCTTACTTGGAATGCCAGTAATAGCAGGATACTCTATACTAGCATCTGTCAAGCTCAATTGTTTTGGTCATATTTTACCTGCGCAAGGTAAACTGCTCCAGGTTGAAAACAATGGCTCCTTACTAGTTGACACACGTTGCTAGATGACAGTGTTCGCATTACTTCCACTTCCGGGTCTAGTACGGCAAAGTAACAGTTAATTATTGGGATTGAAATCCAATGGGCTTCATTAAATTTTCTAATAATCAATCCTTTAATTTCATCTAAGGACATGATATTGTCTAATATTTCATTGTCTTCTGTGGCAGAAATGACATCGTCCTGTAGTCTTGTTGAATATGGCCGTCTTTCGATAGTTTTGATGATGATTTCTGCACTATAAAATCCCTTTCGTCACGAAGTTCCGGTATCAGGAAAGTAAGCGAAACTAAAGGATCTCCAGTCATATTCAACCACAGTTCATCTGCTATATGATCCATATCAGCTATCAATACAGGAAATATTCCATCAGCGGTCGAACCAATAATATTGTTTACAGCACACAATCCAGAGTAATTTGTATTTCCCTGCCATTGTATGAAGGATCCAGCTACAAAAACACTAGCTACTTCTGACAGTCTTCTCTTCGACGGACATTTAAAAAGAACGTTTTTAACATAGTCCATGTTTAGTGACACAGCACGTCTCTCTTCATCAGAGAGATTGTCCAAAATGTTTGTTAGCTCTCTTATTTTCTCCTAAAAAATTGACAGCATTAAAAGGAAAAGGTTGAATAATTACCCCTGGCTGACGAGTTAAGTGCGCTTTGTATTTGCGATAGCTCCGTAAAATGTAAAGGTACTACGCCAGGTGATCTGTCAGAAACACAAGCAGCTTAAGGGGAAGTATTCTGTGTGATAATATCTGATTGCTGGTCAACATTTCCTGAATCATGATCTGGCATTTCCATACTTCCAACAGTTGATGTCTGTATACCATTGATCTCGTCTTTAACGTGTTGATAACTGGCCTAACTGGTTGAAAGACATATCTGCTGGAAATAACTTACTATATTGCTTTTCGATTATGTTGTTAGATTTATCATTGTGGAACTGTAATATGAGGCGACAGACGAAAACATGGACAGCTGGTGACATCTCGTTAATAAAGTAAAGATTTCTTCTCATGCTGTTGAAAAACTGCTCAACAACTTGGGAGTAAGTGATGGACCCTAATCTTTCCACTAGATATACTTTTCTAAGAATTTCATTGACATCTTTTGTGTTATCTTCGTGGAACCAGTCGAAAATTATCAAGTAAATCATCTATTACAGTCATTGCCAAATGTTCAAAGTCTATGGTTTCTGGATTAACTCCTGTTGAAAAGAAGACAGTGCTGTTTCTGGTTGTCTCCATACTCCCGTCACTGTATGTAATATCCTTCCTTATCAGAGTCAAAATCGCTGTAGTTGTGGTTGTGTCAACCACTGTTCACAACCACTGTTGCTTCCAGAGAAATGTCATCTTCACTGTCACTAACAACAATACAGCTTGTATTAAGAGGAGTTTCAGACTCCAACTCTTCCGCAATAAGTCCTAAATCATGTTCTAAACCGGTTAACTCATCTTCAGAAAGTTCCTTTTGAGTTTTACATGTTGTTACACTGAAATCCTCTGCGGACACAGTTGAGTTCAAATCAGCATTTAGTTCTTGTTCTGCTGAGGTCACATTATACACATCAACACTAGACACAATTTTAGAAAAAAGATTGGTTAGTAATTCCATCTTAGTTTCTTAGTTTAAACCAATTTTCACTTTCAAATATTATAAAAAGTAGTAAAACAATTAAAGTAGTCAGTCATTAATAACTTGTAAGGTGTAATACCACAATTCCCCCTCCCTCCCTTATTAGCTATGTTAAATTTGCACTTTACAAAAAATTGTGAAGAATTTATCTCTGTTTCAAATAAAGACATACTTGGCTTGAGTAAAGTTTTATCCTGTCCAGTACTACAGAAAAAAAATTCACATAACATTTCATTGCATATAAGATAATAACCATCACTGGAAGTTAACCAATCAAATTTGTTCCCTTTTTTTCCTAAGTGTGTTCAAAAATTTAGTTAACATGTAACCTCAAGTATCCAAAATATTTTATAGAATTGTCAGATATAAAACAATGGTGCTTTGAAACACCCAAGGTATATGTTAAGGACTCAGAAATATTTTTTACTGCAATGACATGTAGGACTTATTTCCTACAACTGTCAAATTCAAGGGATTATTTGTATTTACCCTTTTTCGTATGAAACTGAATGTGGAGTATATGAATTGGTAGTATTACACCTAAAAATTGAACTATACCATCTGAAGTTTTAGGTGTCCTCTTTTCTTTCAGGTTTATATCTTTGTAGCCATCTGAAGTTTTAGATTTCTCTTCTTCTGGGTTTAAATCTTTGTAGCTCGTCAAACCATCATATATTGAGTCCTTGTTTAAAATATCTATAATTAAAGAGGATGCTCCATCATTGTATTCATTTAGGTATTCTGAAAATTTGTATGCAATAAATAACATATTGAACAAATTTGAATAAAGAGTCAAGGACAAAATGTGATGCAACAAGTGAAACTGCGAGCTACTGCTCACTGATGATACCCCCGCCGCAAGTGGATAATTTTAATAGTGTAAAAATATGCAAGTGTGCGGTAAACAGGAAGTTGTTAAGTGATGAATCTGAAAACGCATTACACGGTATGGCTGACTTGTATAAATCCTGAAACCAAATTTCAGAAATCCTTGTAAAGTAATTCCTGAGAAAAATGTGACAAAAATTTTCAACTTGGTTATCATGTGTAAAGTAATACAAGTGTTCGGTAAACAGGAAGTTGTCGAGTGATGAATCTGAAAACGCATCACACGGTATAGCTGAGTTATATCAAGTCTGAAACCAAATATCAGAAATCCTGGTAGTGCAGTTCCTGAGAAAAATGTGACGAAAAATGTTCAACTGGGCTATCAGGTGTAAAAATGATACAAGTGTTCGGTAAACAGGAAGTTGTCGAGTGATGAATCTGAAAACGCATCACACAGTATAGCTGACTTATATCAAGCCTGAACCCAAATTTCAGAAATCCTGGTAGTGTAGTTCCTGAGAAAAATGTGACAAAAAATATTCTTGGGACGGACTGACTGACTGACGGACTGACGGAAGGACAGACAGAGGTAAAATGGTATACCCCCCTTTTTTTCAAAGCGGGGGTATAATAATCTGTTTCCATGTAGACCTATTGAGCTTAACAGATTTTTTAGAACAATAATTTGAAATGGTAAGTTTTGCTTGCAAAAATTAATACCTACTACTATCATAGCCTTTTCCTGACATCTAAAAATATTACTTGCCTGATCCTTTTTCACTAGCTAAAATATCTACCATTGTACTGCTCATAAGTGGACTAGCATTAACTGAAATAAGGATTGACAATATCAATAAATCTTTAAAAAAAATCAGTTTATACCTAAAAAAAGCTGACTTCAGACACTGCATTGGTTCAGATCTACGCAATCATATATTCATCTATATATTACTGATTTCACAATACTGGTAACATTCTTTATGTGCATGTCCTAAGTCAGGAGCCTGTAGTTCAGTGGCTATCATTGGTTGTCATTATTGCTTGCATCCACTTCATTTGAACTTTGATATATAGGTGTCTCATTGGCAATCATACCACATCTCATTTTTATTAAGATGATCAAATTATCATAATGAAAGAAGTTTTTGAATATTAAATATCCAGCATATATGGCCTCCCTGCTCTTCATTATTATGAAATTGAATACATTTTTGTTCTTTTCTTCTATGAAAAAAAAAATTGTGCTTCTTCACTACAATTATTTTGTTCTAATATATTAAAATCAACAGACCCGTTTTAAATATATCATTACATCACATGCAAAGCTTTTGATTGTCTAGAACTGATTATAAATAGGATATTACCTTGCTTCTTTTGACTAGACTTTGAGGTAAATCTTGTTATTGAGTATCTATTTGAGGAAGCTCTTGTTTCATCTGGGCTATCTGGTATAACTAAATAAACAAAATAAAAAACATGAGTAAAGCTTTAAGGATATTTTTTGTCCATAAACAATGCAAAGAATTGATCTAAAAGTCATCAATATTCACTTATTGACCACAAATCACCTGGATATCTACAGACATAAGAACAAATCTTGACAAATGTTGAGAATTTATAATTAGGAATGGACAGACACATGTAACAATATGACCCAAGTGTTTTAACATTAAAAGTGTCCTGTTCCATCAAGAGTTTTAACATTAAACGTGTCCTGTTCCATCAAGAGTTTTAACATTAAAAGTGTCCTGTTCCAACAAGTGTTTTAACATTAAAAGTGTCCTGTTCCATCAAGTGTTTTAACATTAAAAGTGTCCTGTTCCATCAACATCCATCCTAAACAGCACACAAACTATTAAATTAATATATATATATATATATATAGTTTAATTTTCTACTTGTAATTGTCTTTTGTAAGAATAAGATGTAACAATCCATGTATCTTATATGTTAGTGGTTTATTTGCATACCAGTTTCATCATCTTCATCTTCATTCGAAAGCTGTTCTCTATTTGAGTAATAAATATCATCATGACCAAATATATTTGATATACCTTAAATGATAAAGTAAAATAAAGAACATGCAAAATATCACAATGTCTGCCATATATGTTGTGTTCTTAACAATATCTTTTACATGCCTAGGCCGTAATAGCATTCTGATACTAAATAAAAAAGTATAAATTCAGATCACTAACCAGTAAATGGGTGAAGTCAATAGACTTTTCCAAACAAAATAATAGAAAATAGAATAAAAAAGTGTTTGTTTAAATAATCAAACTTATCTATTATTTCAAGTCCTTTTGAAATTAACTTTTCTCACACAAAAAAAATCAATCTTTTAATTTGGCTCATTAAAACTTCACATGCAAGATGTTTTAGACCTGTTCAATATAAACCATGTACCTTTGAGTGGTCTTCTTTCTATTTTATTAGTCTTTTCAATGAAATCTATATTTTTTGGCTACCTAAAATTACAACTCAAACTTAATTTAAAACAATTTTTTTTCAATTTTAAAACACTAGACATGATAGACTTTGATTAAACAGAGCAGTAGTTCAGTAGTTTCAAGGGGAAGATTTTTTTTAGTTAGCATTGATATGATGAACAAATCGTGTAAAATTGTCATTAAAGGACAATAACTCCTTAATTTTGGTAATGTTAACTTATTTGTAGATCTTACTTTGGTGATCATTTTTACTGTTTACAGTTTATCTTTATCTATAATAATATTCAAGATAATGACCAAAACTGCAAAATTTCCTTAAAATTACCAATTAAGTGGCAGCAACCCAACATCGGGTTGTTTGATTCATCTGAACATTTCAGAGCTGATAGATCTTGACCTAATGAACATTTTTACTCCTGTCAGATTTGCTCTTAATGATTTAGGTTTTGAGATATAAGCCAAAAACTGCATTTTACCCCTATGTTCTATTTTTAGCCATGGCGGCCATGTTTTTTTTTTATATGAAATGGAAAATAAAACACAAACTTTATTCAAGATACCCAAATGATCATTCACCTTAAGTTTGGTTGGAATTGGTTCAGTAGTTTCAGAGGAAAAGATCTTTAAAATAGTTTACAATGACGACGACGACAGACGATGACGGACACCAAGTGATAGGTGAGCATACAATCAAAAATCAAAATAAAATCCTCATTTAAGAATTATAGGTAAATAGACCATTTTTTTTACCAAATATTATTGTCTTTCTTTCTAACATGTCTAACAAAACTATATTATAAATATTGAAAAAAATATATACCAAACAATTTATCTTTTAATTGTTCACTTGTAAATGTTACTTCTTGTTGGTCCCATGTAAATTTAAAACAAAGACAGCTTCCGGGCATTGGTTTCTGGTTAACATAAATTTTGGTTGAAATGCCAGAAAATTTTATTCTGGCTGTTACATCTTTTCTATGCTGAAATAAAAACATAAACTTTACAAACTTTTCATGCGAATAAATTCCGTTATTTGATAAGCAGTCAAACATCTTGTGTACTGAATTACTGATGTCCGGACTCTCACGACTGGTCCATTAATGGAGAACTTTTAGATACTCCGGTTAATGCTGTTCATTTAGGAATTCAGCGAGATAAGCTCTCCCGTTCTGTAACTAAGGATGTAGTCCCATGTCGCATACAATTAGCTGGACAGACTGTTTATTCTCTCATGGGCGCTGGGTTATATGGACTCAACGGTGTTAATCCAAAAGTGTCCCTTCATTTAATCCGTTGCTACGTAATTCCAAGACTGTTATATGGGCTAGAGGTTATTTTACTCTCTAAAACTGACATCAGTAATCTCTCTACATACTTTATAAAATTGCTTAAGCGTATTCAACATCTTCCAGACCGTACAGCTAATGCTGCAGCTTATCTACGCTTGCCGAAGTGGGGCGTCCGTTTGGCTGTGCGAGATGTATCAAGTTCGCAGTCACGTCCGGTCAGATTGGGGACGTTAAATCCGATGTCTCGTGTAAGGAGAGTGCCACGCTCTTTGCACGTTAAGAACCCTTGCAACAACTCTGTGAGGGGTCCGTAGGTGGCCTGTTGCAAGGCAAAATTTCTGTCCCTATCCAATATACCCTTATTTTCCAGTGGCAGTCCAAATTTCCCTGACCATCATCCCAGATGGCCTCTATTGTATCAACCTACTTATAGTATTTATTGTTAACTTGTTCTCGTCCTGAATATGCATGAAATATTTGCCACTGGACGTTAAGCAACCAACAATCAATCAATATACTCAAACAGGTTTAAAACATTTGTATACCTGCTTTATTGATTTCAAAAAAGCCTTTGATAAAGTTTGGCATGAAGGCTTATTTTATAAATTAAGAAAACTTGGTGTTAGTGATCTATTTTATAATGTTGTTAAAGATATATATAGTAAAACTTTATTGTCAGTGAAAATTGACCCTAATCATGTAACTGACACTTTTTCATCTTTTATTCTTCTTTTCATTTGCCAAGCTATTTATCAATAAAATTAAATTCTAATTGCTAGAACGATATAAAATTTCCTGTTGTTTTGCTCTGGTCGTTTTGGGGACCTTTGTGGCTAGCTATTTGGTGCGAGTCTGTGTTCAGTGTTGAAGACTGTACTTTGGGTATAATTGCTAACTGTAAATACACGTACTTGGGTCTTGGACAGAGAGTTGCCTCATTGGCTCTCATATCACATCTTATTTATATTCAAATGTACCAAATTTTAAAACATTGTCCAGATGATATTTTTGTTCAATGAAAGTGCCAATCAGATACATGATTTAAGAGAGGAGTTGCCTTTTCCATAATCTAGTTAAAGCATTCTTTATAGCAGTAGTGTAACTCTGTCATTACTTTACTTCTTCATTGTTATCATCACCCTCCTCTTTATCCGAGTCAGAATTAGAGTATTTAAGAGTTTAAACAAGAAATATTTCTGTGCTTTATTATTGATGTGTAACAGCAAATTATTTCAATTCCTTACACTATTTTGGACATGCTAGAAATCAATTATCCAAACCAATCAAATTTTACAATCTACAACCTGAAAATAATGTTTATTAAATGAAGGATAACTTTTACCTACACATTAACTTCATCTGGAGTTATCCTGATTGGCAAATTGTCTAGTTTATCCTTTTGTCTTTCAGCAAGGGTCTTGCAACTACCTCTGCTGAAACTGAAAGGGTCTTTCCCTGGTGTTAAAAATTTTACTTTAGTGTCTTTCTCCACCTCCGGCATGGATTGCTCTTTTCTATTTGCATATGGGGGATAGTCTGTTAGAACTTCACCATTAATAAATCTCTCCCCGAGCTCCCCATATCCAAAACATCTGTATACATGAGTTCCACGTTTCCTAATAATAAAAAGAGTATCCACTGGTTCGTAAACCTGCTCTTTTTCTTCATAGCAATTTTTTTTAACTTTAACATAATGCGTTTAATGCATTAATCCTGCAAATAAATTTGTCTTTTTGTCTGAATAAATCTTATGCACCCCTGGTTTCTCTTTCCCGTGTATTACATGTCTAATAGTCTGGATACTGGTTTCTGAAATTGAATAAACATGAAAAAGCAACAATCAACATAACTCGTAGCTTAAACACTGACATTTGGCATTTACATATTTGGTTATGCAGGGGGTGGTTTTGCATTTTTTCTTTATGGCTTGATCGATGTGACGTCGACAACCAGGTTTGATTATCTGCTGCTATCTGATTTGCCTCTTTTTCATAGATAACAAAATGTATATGTGACATCAGAACTACTTTCACCTTGCTTCAGGATTGACGAAGACAACCGCACAGACGAAAATCAATATAATTTAATTCTTTTCTATCATAAGCATAACATTAAAGTGAACTTTGATTATTTGCACTCAGTGTTAACAATCATGCTGCATATTTCATTTAAAGATAGCAGTGTCAATGTGTAAAGCATTACAATTTTACAATGTTAAATAAATATGAAAGTGATTTTTTAGTGTTATTTTTGTTCATTTAAAAAACTTAAAGTTATGAATGTGGGAGTGCTGGAATGTACTTGAATTTTCCTTACTGTATAAATATATATATTTAGCACTCAAGTCTGTATAAAATCACATGCAAACCATGCAAAAAAAAAAGAAGATCACTGCCCACATTCATAAATTTTACAGGGGTTAAAAAATCCACTAGCCCGACGCCCGACGCCAGGGACTAGAGCATTTACACATCGGGCAATCAAAATGTGTAACCCAATATGCCCGACGCACTAGTAACTAAAAAATTTTAACGTTTCCAAAATTAAAAGGAAGAAAGTGGAAAATCCTTTCATCACTATTCTATCCTAGCCAAGCTGATTTAATTACAATTTACGTCATCCGGGATTCCAAGAATTTAAACTGTTTTGTACACTCATGGTTTTTACATATTTTTTTAAAATAGAACAAATAACTCTGGGTGGTCCGGTACCATGTATTGATCGCAATTCGAAATATTGATTTCTACTACCATGACCTGTGGTATTGTACATTTATTTGATTGCTTAATGCTTATGCCGATATTTTTCAATTACCCGTACCCGTAAAACAAATTACAGATTGATTCCGCTGGGCAAGGTCGGCTGTAAGAGATGAAAAAAAACCTAGAGGCGATGCTCTGGATATTTCCATTATTTCCCCAAGCACGCCAACAAAAAGCCTGCTTTATATGTGGGAACAATTAAGTTAGGTTTAGCACCAACAGAATAAATAGCAGATCAACAAAGAATAGTAAATATAGTGTATAATATCGCCTTCAAAACAGGGACACCCACTTTGTTGTATTATGAAGCAAAATCTAATTTTTAAGGCATACTCGGACTAGCCGGTCAGTTTTGATGGACAAGCAGTTCTTCCAACAGGGCTAGTAAAATACTGCTGCCTATAAGTTCTGGGCTAGTTAGCTGTAACAAAAAACTTTAACCCCTGATTCATGTTTATGGAAAATCTCAGATTAAAATACCTTACTCGCAAATTAATGCGTAGTTTTCGCTGGATCACCAGTAAAAATATCAATATTACAACAAGTAAGATACACATGCTTGCCAATTGAAGAGAAAAATATGAATCCTCATTTCCACATGCGATCTTAAATAGAATAATGTGTAATGGTTTAAACAGGTTTCACTGTATACACACATGCACATTTTTTAGTTCACTAGTATTATTGAAATGAAAATAAATAAAAAGCACAGGATGCATATTTCATCGTGTTTATTACTGTATATACAATACATCAACATAACGGCATTTCATAATTATGTACATCAATAAGGCAAACATTAAATTTTGACACAAAAATTAAACATGGTAAACAGTGTAGTGTTTAGTACTTAGTGTAACCTTAACTAAAAACTTAGCTTAGCTTAAAAGTTACCTGCATTCATGTATCTTATAACTCATAGACAGAACACACAATTTAGTAATTGCTGGATTTCCAAGATCAAAGAGACGTATTATTTGTTCTGCTGTAGTTTTAAGTAATTTGTATGACTCCATATCATAATCGATAGTACTTTCGCTAGAACTTCCATGACCTTCAGTTTTGGTTTGATAGTTTTTCTCCTGTGAGGTTGATTTTTGTTCAAATTTTGGGAAAAAAATGCTTTCATCCTCAGATGAATTTGATGTTGAATCCTCATTATTAGACGCGTGAACTTGAGCTGAACTGGTGGTTTCTAAATTATTTTCAAGTAATTTGTATGACTCCACATCATAATCGATAGTACTTTCGCTAGAACTTCCATGACCTTCAGTTTTGGTTTGATAGTTTTTCTCCTGTGAGGTTGATTTTTGTTCAAATTTTGGGAAAAAAATGCTTTCATCCTCAGATGAATTTAATGTTAAATCCTCATTATTAGACGCGTGAACTTGAGCTGAACTGGTGGTTTCTACATTATTTTCAAGTAATTTGTATGACTCCACATCATAATCGATAGTACTTTCGCTAGAACTTCCATGACCTTCAGTTTTGGTTTGATAGTTTTTCTCCTGTGAGGTTGATTTTTTTTCAAAATTTGGGAAACAAAGGCTTTCGTTCCCAGATAAACTTGATGTTGAATCCTCATTATTAGACGCGTGAACTTGAGCTGAACTGGTTGTTTCAACTTGATTATCTTGTGTTATAATATGTTTTTTCTGTTTGAGAGAAAATTAACAAAATCAATCATATTGAAGTTTTCTATTTCAAATTTTCGATTGTTTCCCGAAATGATTGCCCCGCTTGTGATATGGTTATACTATGCCTTTGTCACGACAGGTGTTGCATATGGATTCGGATCTGTTAACCATTACATAGCACCTAATATCACAACGGTTTTTTTTTTGTGTGGATCGAATTGCTCTGTATTCTTGTTTAATAAGTTGTGATTGCATACTGATGTTTGTCTTTTTGTTTTTCGTTTCTGCCATAGCAGTATAACTTCTTCCCTTTTTTTAACCGGATTTTTGTGACAAAAAATGTAGGTAATTGCTTTGGGTTGTACGGCGGGCGGCCGGGCAGGCGGCAGCCTAATGTTGTCCGTGCATTTACTCACTAACAGTTCAACCAAAGCTTTTAAAAATTTACTATTTTGTTACGGACAAGAAAATGGAGGTCAGGTTCAATAATGACGTTTTGGGCTTTTACCGTTCTGGAGTTATGGTTCTTGAAAGAGTGAAAAGGTCGTGACCATGCATTTACTCATGAACAGTTTAACCAAAGCTTTTAAAAAATTAATATGTTGTTCCTGATGACAAAATGAAGGTCAAGTTCAATAATGACGATTTTGACTTTTACCGTCTTTTAAATATAGAAAACTTTTTGAATAATTGGTGTCTTACAATTAAAATTTCGTTACAAGTAGTCTTCTCTCATCTACAAATTTTATATTTAAATGTGTATACAAGAAGGTGTAGCTTTTGCCATGTAAAATTGTAGAAACTGTGAAATTCTTCAAACAGACATAAAAAAAAAAACGTTTATCTTGATTATGAATGTAAATTAGTGACAATGAGTGTTAACAGTTTTTTCTATGTTGTGATGTTATGCTATTGTTTCAGAAAAAGGCAGAAGGTTTGGATCCATTTTGTTTGCTTATTGATATCACCTCAGGGTGGTTTTTAGCTAAGGTAAAATATGGCAAAGATTGCTTTAAGGTGTTTTAAAAAGGACAATTGTATACTTTACCTATTTACTGGACTTTCTTAAGATTTATCAAGGTAGTGTTATTCGAAATTGAAATTCAAGCTTCTGTTGCCATTGAAAAAAAATATAAAAAAAATATTTACAAGGTGGTTATAGTTATCAAAGGTACAACCGGTTGTTGGATTGCTGCCCCTGAATTAGTAATTTTTATGAAATGTTGCCGTTTTTTGTTATTATGTTGAAAACTATTATAGATAGAGATAAACTGTAAAGAGCAATAATGTACAGCAAAGTAAGACCGAAAATAAGTCAACATGACCAAAATGATCAATTGACCCCCTAAGGAGTTTATAGTCAATTTTTAACAATTTTCTTAAAATTTGTAAGTTTTTACTAACATTTTTCATTGAAACTACTGGGCAAATTCATTATATATAGAGATAATTGTAAGCAGCAAGAATGTTCAGTAAAGTAAGATGTACAAACACATCATCATCATCAAAACACAATTTTGTCATGAATCTTTCTGCTTCCTTTGTTTAATATTCACATAGACCAAGGTCAGCGACACAGGCTCTTTAGATCCTCTAGTTTTGCAAAGATGTAATACTTGGGTAACACACATTTAATCTTTTAGGTTTTGAAAGGTATACGTACATTTAATATAGTTATATAATTATGACATCTTAAGGAGGCTCGCAGGTATAAGATTTTCAGAAAAAAAATAAACATTTATTTTTCATTTCGATATTTAATAATTACCTTTAGTAGTTGTTACTTTATCATATGGCAACAAAACTTATTCCAAAAAATCAATTCGTGTTGGCCCCAGGTGATAAAGCTCCAAATGATCTCCCTTTGGTGCAAAAAAAAAAACATTTTTTTGGCATTAAAATTGAAATTATTGTAATTTATAATCATCTGTTTTACTCCATTCATTTTTCAATATATTAAAAACATATTCTCTAATATTAGATTTAAAATCAGTATATGGTATATCACAGTAAGATAAAGGGTAACCCAGGGCGTTCTTCGCCTCAAGGTCTATAGCTGTGCTTCCAAGGATTCAAACATGACTCGGAACCCATAGAAATATTATTTCTTTCAGAAAAAAAATTTGCAGATATTTTTTCGCAAATAGACAAATAAGCAAAGACCCATCGAAACAACATCTGATAAACAAATTTAATAATACTTTTAGATATTTGGATGATATTTTGGCTCTCAATAATGACGACTTCAGTATGTATATTAAAGAAATTTATCCTGTTGAACTTACTTTAAATAAAGCTAATACTAACAATGACCACTGCCCTTTCCTCGATCTTGATATCTATATCACTAACGGAAAGCTGAATACTAAAATTTATGATAAAAGAGATGATTTTTCATTTCCTATCGTTAATTATCCATTTTTAGATGGTGATGTTCCCTTGTCACCATCTTACGGTGTTTATATATCTCAACTTGTACGATTCGCTCGTGTATGTAACAATGTTTTAGATTTTAACGAGAGAAATTTATGTATTACTGAAAAATTATTACACCAGGGTTTTCGATATCACAAACAAGTCAAAGCATTTACTAAATTTTATCATCGGTATAAGGACATCATTCGTAAATATAGCTCAACATGCAGACTTCTTTTACGTTCAGGTATTTCACATCCAATTTTTTATGGAAATATTCTTTATAAAGCACAAAGGTGTCAGTATTCACCTCAAAAACTAACAAAACCTTTGAATAGACTGATTAAGAAGGGATATAGTTACGATACTGTTGTCAGGTCATTAAAGATTGCATATTTTGGCGTTAATATTGATTCACTTATAGTTGCAACGGAACTAAACATATTTATTCAAAAACCAGTTGTTGGCACGACACGGGTTATGTTCTTCTCATATATGTTATGATGGTATGATACTAAACCCCTAACGGGAAGGATTGTGCCTGATTTTCATATGATGAAATCATAATCTTTCAGTCAGTTTAATTGAAGTCTAGGGCTGGCATGTTAGTTAACTGCTAGTAGTTTGTTTTTATTTATGTATTTGTATTTATGCATTTTGTTTATTTTCTTTTGTTACATCTTCTGACATCAGACTCGGACTTCTCTTGAACTGAATTTTAATGTGCGTACTGTTATGCGTTTACTTTTCTACATTAGCTAGAGGTATAGGGGGAGGGTTGAGACCTCATAAACATGTTTAACCCCGCCGCATTTTTGCGCCTGTCCCAAGTCAGGAGCCTCTGGCCTTTGTAAGTCTTGTATTATTTTAATTTTAGTTTCTTGTGTACAATTTGGAAATTAGTATGGCGTAGATTATCACTGAACTAGTATATATTTGTTTAGGGGCCAGTTGAAGGACGCCTCCGGGTGCGGGAATTTCTCGCTACATTGAAGACCTGTTGGTGACCTTCTGCTGTTGTTTTTTTCTATGGTCGGGTTGTTGTCTCTTTGGCACATTCCCCATTTCCATTCTCAATTTTATTCTTTTTAATTCCAACTTTATTTAATCAGTGGTCGCTTTCTGTGTGGGGCTTAATCAAATGTAAGACTCCTTCTTTTGACCACTGCCTAATTGTCCCTGGTTTGTCTTTATTGGACTCTTAAAGAATAAGTTTTGTTTGTAACATGGCTAAAAATCAATCTCCTTGTCAATTAAGAAGTGACGAACACAATCAGACACAGGTGAGATTCTAACTCAAACCCTCAGGCTTAAGACCATTAGTTGTCAAAACAATCTACCTGGATTACTTCATATTTGGTTTTTCATTATTTTTTTTCTTTTAAAATTCATTAGGCCGTCCGTTCTCTTGTTTGAATTGTTTAACATTAGTGATTTCAGGGCTTTTAATAGATAACAATGACAGTATTGCAGTATTGTCTGTGCCCATTGTTGAAGATGAAAATTGTCTAAATTATTTTTCTCTAAAGTTTTTTGTTCTATCTTTCTAGCTGTTTTCTGGCATAGTTTTTCCTTTCTGTAATGGCATCATTAAGTAGTTGTTCTGTTGGTGTGGTATCGCCTTTTTTCTTGCACCAAACAATCAAATAATCTGCAAATAACAAATAAAAATTTCTGACTGAAAGAGTTATGACATCTTACTCATTAAATTGCTTGTTGGCATTCATTATCAGCTTGATTAAAATTTAGCTAAGTCATTGACAAATCATGCAATTAAAGCATCAAATTGTATTTCAAAATTTAAAGATAAATTGATTGATTGATTGTTGGTTGCTTTACGCCGCATTAACACAAAAAGGCTTTATCGCGGCGAGAGCTAATTCGAATATTTTTACAATTTAAAGCATATTTTTAAAATAAGACAAAACGTCCTTCAATATACTAAAATTCTTGACTAAAGCAAATTGATTATATACAAATAAAAATCAACAGTAAAATAACGTGATAAAAATTAAAAACGATTTAAATATAATAACAGTTTTATATTCTATAATAAATTCCAATTTCTTTTAAAAATGCAACAATATTTGTAAAAGGAACATTTTTGAATAAATCATACATATTAAAGATAAAACAAACATTTTAACACCTTGTGTGATAACTAAACTGAACATGTAACGATATGTGAATGTTTAATGGATTTTGCCCCCAAGCTGTTTGTAAATTGAACCAGAAGTCTGACACAAAACTCTGTTGTGTTATCTCATTAAAAATGTCAAATACCTATTTCTCAAAAAGATTCACTAGTATACTGAGCCCAAAAAGTTGAGCAACACTTTTTTTTTTATTTTTGTTGTTGTTTCTGGAAAGAAACTATTTAAACATTATTGATTTAATCCTTAGTTTTACCTGTAATTTAAAACAGTCGTACTTTTTTCCTGGTGATTCATTTCGCGCCATTTCAGCTTTGCACGTGTAACTGATGTTTTACCTTCTGTACCTGTACTTTTAAAACGATATTAAAAAATTCTTTTTCACTAACGTTCAGAAACACACCATTGGTAAGAAAAACACATACACATTTGAAATTTTTTAGCATGGGGAGTCAACCAGGCCTCCCCAAAAATGACCGTCAGAAAGCTGTTGAAATTGTTGATGCCGGAATGAGGGTTGCTGGCATCATGGCTTGATTTAATGTGCAAAAGGCAACAGTTTAGAGACTAACAAACAGATATCGACAAATTGCAACTGCACAGGATAGGTCGATATCTCGTAGACCAAAAAAAACTATCGTCAAGGGAGGATCGCTACCGTCACTTTGTGTCAACACGTAACAAGTTTTAGCTGCTGGTGTGCCTGCAAATCCTTCATTGGTGCACTTAGGGCATGGCTGAGAAATTGATTTTGAATAACACTATACTCATTTCCGTATTTTGACCCTCCCGAGCTCCATACAAAGAAAATTCTAATGAATGTGACTGATAAACATTCATGTTGCTTCTGACATGTCATAATTCCTTTCTGTTATTATTAAAATTATATGTTGTTATGATTTTGTAATAAAATACAATTTCACATTTTTGTTGCTAAACTTTTTTGGCTCAGTATATATAAATGAATAGATAAACTGCAACTTATCATGTTCAGATAATTGACAAAACAAAAATTAAGAATCTTTTAGTTTTAGTTGTAAGCAATACTAATTATTTCGTGTCACACTTTTCCGTGTATTCACTGTTTCCCTTTTTAAATGGATGTCTGATGTCACCCGCCTTCCTTTTACCAATACCCTGTCCCCTAGAATTTGCCAGCTCTGGTATGGAAAACATGCCCGATAAAAGCTTATAGCACAGCGGGTATCCCACCTTTTGTGGGTTTTTTTGGCTGCAGATATGGCATTTCTGAGTAAATCTTTATCAACCAGTATGTCGTGGGATTCAAGTAATTTTACCTGTCAAAATAAGAGGTACTCATTTTATGTTGTGTCAATTTGTCAACCTTATGACTATAGTAACAATAATGAACACATTAATACATGGCCTGTTCCAAAATGACCGATACTGAATTTATTACACACCCCATATATCAACTAAACCATATGAAGCCAGATAGGGTTGATACTAGTATTATTTTTTCAGTCTGTGTGTGAATATAATGGCTACTTTACTTTCACTCTTAACACTGAATAAAAACTCATATCCATGCTAAGTATATGATAAAAAAGTTATATGCCGGCCATACAATAGAAACATCTTAAATATCCTATAAACATATAATTATTCTCATTACAAAAGTAACTTAAGGAGATTATATCAATTGCTAAAACTTAAAAGGAACAAAAGCCTAATGTAAGTATTTTCTAAATTGACTTTTTTTTTATAAAGTTTTGTGTATTATGTGCATTCTCATTGAAATCTCCGAAAAGGGTTGCATCGTTATGGATCTTTTGTGTACTGATTATATTAGATGAGTTTAGGATGCCCGGGAGGCGGAAGATTAGATTGGACTGGTATGTTAGGTTCCTGGGATGGTTGAGACTTCTGTGTTAGAATGTTGTGGAGGAAGAAAAAAATCTCTTTACACGAGGCATCGGATTTAACGTCCCCTTCTGACGGACGTGACTGCGAACTTGATACATCCCGCACAGCCAAACGGACGCCCCACTCCAGCAAGCGTTTTACTGCCGGTCGGGAGAAGACCAAGTGACCATATTTCTATACCTAAGTCACCCTTGGGGTTAAATGTTCGAAAAAACTATTAGAAACTTTGTGAGTTTATATATTTTACTGTAAAAAGACAGAGGCATAATTTAGATATTTGTACAGTTTCTTATAGGATCATAAAAGCACCAGGGGGAAAAACCAGGATATTTAAATTCAGTTTCCTAAATTTTTTAGGATCACTGTATTTGTCAAAGTTGAAACATAATACATTTTATAAATATACATTAGTGTGTCTTTCTTTTCTCTTCGTTGCAATCATTGATTTAATTGTACTCAAATAATTGTAATCATTTTGTAATCATTGTATCAAATTTAACTTGTGATTATTCTGCCTGTAATGGACGTCTTTAATTGACAATAAAATATATTTGATTTGATTTGATTTATATCATTGTACCATAAGTGTATGTATGTATGTATGTATGTACTGGTAAATGCCTCCGATATCCGAAGAACCCCTCGAAAACTGCGAGGGTACAGTGGCATCCATGTACACTCCCTAACGGGATTAATGGAGATGTGTCACTAACGTATGTTTATACGACAATTATTTTTACAAGGACAATCAATCCCCACCCAACACAAAGGGAGTGCTAGGACACCGGGCAGTCTGTTATTATGGTGGAGGAAGCCGAAGTACTCGGAGAGAACCACCGGGCCACTCGGTGGAAACAGACAAACCAGAGAGATATCAGAAGATTGATCTCCAGGTCAAAGTAAGGGACAACTGTGACCAGCCGAGGCCCCCAAAGTACCCATTCTAGTTTAAACTCCGGTCTGGGTACCAGAGATGTGTGTGAGAGGGTGAAAATTACCCTTCTGATGTGCTGATATTTTTAGCACCCCGAGTGAGAATCGAACTCGGGACCTTCAGCACTGTAGCCATCGGTCTTAACCACTAGACCACAAACTCACATTATTTTTCTACGTCACACAGGTATTGGAAAATATATTTGTCGTTTATAGTGTGAAGATGTAACGTAACAGCCACTATGTTCCGTCAGTTATTTCGTTCCCATGGAAGTTTTCAACTAGTTGTTATAATCCTCAGTGCAGTTCAAAAGTTCCGGAAAAAGTAGCTAGACGAAAAGTCCCAGAACAATGTAGCTAGTTGAATAGTTCTGGCTGAACACAATTAGGTAGTCAAATTGTACTTTCTTTTCATAGCTCACTTTAAACGTTTTAAGTTGCATTATCGTGCAAATTTAGGTTTCATAGTACCCTCAATTTCAGAGTAATGTATACCAATAAATAAAAAATTTATACCGTTATTTTACTTTGCATCATTTCTCTAACATGGAAGATTGTGTGACTGGTTGAAAAGTTCCGTTGGAACTATTGGCCTAGTTTGTAAGTTCTAGTTTTGACTAATTTGCCAGAGAGGATCTTTGTGATAAGTTGATACGTTCCTATTGACTTTTGTAATCAGTATATTGGTTCCCCATTAAATGGATCAACTATTATATGTTGCGCTTAATAATATATACAATATGGGGCAAAAGGTAGGCATCTTTGCGGGTCAATAGGTTAAGGCCTCTATAATCTGTACAGAATCTCCAAGTCTTGTCCTTTTCCCTACAGAGTAAGACTTGGGAACTCTAGGGACTATTACTGGGCTCCATTTTGATTCGTCGGTGTCCGATGTTAAGCAGTCTCCTGAAATTGTTCCGAATGACACATCTGAAAAGACCTCATTTTGTTCATTAATACTGGTGGCATATTCAAGCGATGAGGTGAAGCTATCATCTGGTTTTATAGAACTAATTTCACTAAATTCCTCACTGTCTTCTAGATTTTCAGTGAGTCTTTTTTCATCATAATCAGTGATGTTCTCGAATGATTCTGAACCATGTTCACCTTGTTCTTTCAGCTCGTCACATGTTTCGCCTTGTTCCATACTGTCATAATCGGCAATACTGTCTTCTGAATCGGAACCTTTAAGAATAAAAAAAACAAGTCAGACCTCTGCAGCCCTCAGCCTGATACAACTGCAGAGGTCGAGCTCTGAACAGTTGGGGAAAGTATTGACTCAACCATCAGGCTTGATACGGCTGTAAATTTGACTTGCAATTTAATACTTGACAATGCATGTGGTCTTAGAACTAAATGATTTTAAATAGGACATTTATCTATTATGGTCCAATATCCAAAATATAAATTCATGGTTAGATTCAGCATATGAAATCAAATAAAGTTCAATTTTAGATCCTTTAGAACTCAATGTCAACCAATTTGATAAAAGGGGTCCAAATATCAATAGCTTGTTTATGATCATAAGATAGTATCCAGAAGTAAATTTTGTAAAAACATAAATCCATTTTTTCCGTATTATACTTTTAAATGGACTTAGGTTTTCTGCTAGGAACCAACACATTCACTCTGTGGTTAAATTTAAAAAAAAAACTTTCTTATACTATTTTAAATTTGTACCAATACGGTACCAAAACACATTACATTGATACTAGCTGTTGATTTATTGACAAACAATCGCAGTTTTAAACATTTAGAACGTTCCTCCTTCGTAACAGTTACTTACTTCTTAACTTTTTTGTAATCGTCACAAAGATGTGTAACACCCTGAAAATAAGCACAGGGTCAAAATACCCTTGGTTATTTAATCGTACCATACATATATTTATAACAGCCATTATTATGATTTAATGTAGTTTGAATAGTTCCCCTAAAGCTTTAAAATGCTTCAATTCAACTTGCATCATACTATCTAATCCAGACAAATTCTTTCTTTAAGAAGCAGCATATAGGTTCAGAATTCTAAATAATGTACTTTCATTCAATGGAATGTAGTAAATTTCTGAATAGAATTAGGTATAGGTGTCTATATCATATAATTGACATTAACTGATTAGTAAGATTTTACTCCAACTCTCCACCAAAATCTGATTATATCTATAATCTGCTAAGTTTTCTGCAACTTTTTGTGATTTGTATGGTAAAGAGGGACTGCCTTTAGCAGTATAGGGATTATGTATATACATATAGGACTCGGGACCGCAATTAAAAGCCGATGTTTAAGCTTAAGTGCGATGGTCAACGCTGAAGTGCGATGGTGACATTATGCCTCCAACTTGTTGATAACGACACGGATGGGCGATGGTATGCATGCGTCATAAAGAGTAAAAACCAAAATTACATCAGATGATTAAATGATTTATCATTATTTAGATTTGACCAAATGAGTTCTGATAAATTTTTAAATTTCTGTTCATTCAAACCAACGACTTTAAGAGATATTCTCTGTAAGCATCAAAGGATAAGGAGAATTGATGGCGACTCAAATTTTCAGATCTAAGGATTTTTTTGTTTTATATCGTGGACTTAACCTAAATACAAAAATAATAAATTAAATTTGAACAAATTATATGCTGTTGCCAGGGTTATGCATGGTCACACATTTTGCCCTTTTAACTTGCTTGGAAATGTGACTGTTTCATTGATTTCTATTTACGTATACTAAAGTTATTGTACGAAAACCAAGAATAATGTTTATGTGGGCCCTAAACTGTTGTAACCAAAACTCCCAAAATCAATCCCTACCTTCCTTTTGTGGTCTTCCCCAAGGGTGACTGGGGTATAGAAATATGGTCACTTGGTCTTCTCCCAACCAGCAATAAAACGCTGTCTCTATCCAATATACCCTCATTTTCCAGTGGCAGTCGAAATTTATCCGACCATCATCCCAGATGGCCTCTATTGTATCAACCTACCTATTGTATTTATTGTGAACATGTTCTCGTCCTGAATATGCGTGAAATATTTGCCACTCGACGTTAAGCAACCAACAATCAATCAATTCTTTTGTGGTCAGAAACTTTGTGTCAAAATTTCATAGATTATATTTACTTAAACTAAAGTTATTGTGCGAAAACCAAGAAAATGTTTATTTGGGCCCTTTTTGGACCCCAATTCATAAAATTTTGGGACCAAACCTCCCAAAATCAATCCCAACCTTGCTTTTGTGGACGACGACCACGCCAACATGATACCAATACACGACAAACAACTTTTCAATTATTGCGGTCATAAAAGCATAATTATACACGCTATTATTGTCTACAATTTCAAATCAAATAAGCTATCTAGCCAGTAAATGTTCATGCACTGCAAAACAAATCTTAATGTCCTCATGCTGTGTGTCTGTCCCTATGATTATACATCTAAAGATAGTATTTTTATGCCCCACCTACGATAGTAGAGGGGCATTATGTTTTCTTGTCTGTGGCTCCGTTCGTCTGTGCGTCCGTCCGTTCAGGTTAAAGTTTTTGGTCAAGGTAGTTTTTGATGAAGCTGAAGTCCAATCAACTTGAAACTTGGTACACTTGTTGCTTATGATATGATCTTTCTAATTTTAGCGCCAAATTAGACTTTTGACCCCAATTTCACGGTCCACTGAACATAAAAGATGAAAGTTGGATTTTCAGGTTAAAGTTTTTGGTCAAGGTAGTTTTTGATGAAGCTGAAGTCCAATCAACTTGCAACTTAGTACACTTGTTGCTTATGGTATGATCTTTTTAATTTTAAAGCCAAATTAGTCTTTTGACCCCAATTTCACGGTCCACTGAACATAATAAATGAAAGTGGGAGTTTCAGGTTAAGGTTTTTGGTCAAGGTAGTCTTTGATGAAGTTGAAGTCCAATCAACTTGAAACTTAGTACACATGTTCCATATCATATGATCTTTATAATTTTAATGCCAAATTAGATGTTTTACCCAATTTCACGGTCCATTGAACATGAAAAATGTTAGTGCGAGTGGGGCATGCGTGTACTTTGGACACATTCTTGTTTTATTTATTGTTTTTAGATTAGATGAAAATAGTACAAGAAATGATAAATTTACGGTTCTAATTGGTTTTAAGCAAATGAAATGAAATCATTAAAAGATAATTATATTTCCTTAGCCTCATACGGAGAAACCAACGTCATTTCTTAAATGGCGATAGTATGTGAATACATATATAGCCAATTATTTTGGCACACCAATTGTTTGAAGTGTGAAACATAATAATTAACATCACTAATTTGTTTGTATAGCTGCAACATTAACAAATGATTACATCTTAAATTTTAGTTATCCAAGAGTTAAAAATGAAACTAATTCAAATAAAATGACAGTTTATGATGAAATACAGCTAAATGTTATAATCTCCTTTTAGGGGGTGGTGAATGTCAAGATGTTGAAACATTGACTTGAAATGTGATAAATTGCTTTAAAAAGAAATACACGATTATTGAAGCGAGGATGTAATTGTAATAACCAAATGCTATAATTTATAAGTACTTTAAAATTCAAATTGACAATTGGTAAAATATGATCCAATAATTGACCTTACTTTCACTCTGACAAAAGCTAACTTATGTTATTTTTTCTTAATTAAAAAGCTAAATGTAGGATAAACTCTTAATTCAAATAGTTTGGGGTGATGGGTGGGATAAAAAAATTGCTGCAATTTTTGTGTATGCAACATCGATTTAATATATATCCATATTGGTCAATCGATTTTTCCCAAATTAAGTTAAGGGGGGAGAGGGGGGTAGGGGATTCATTGAAAAATTATGTGAATTAAGTTTTTATGCTACATTGAAATTGAACTTTTGATGTCGTCCCTTAGTAGATTTAGCTTTCATTGTAGTTTATATGAATAATTAGATAATGATTTCGTTTATTACAAAATTTATGATTGGATATGTTTAACTACTTGTCAATTTGAACCTTATGTTCATCTTCAGATATGAGCATCCAATATTCAAAGACACTTTCACCATGTCAGAAAATGAAAAGGTGGTAAGAATGCCAGATGTGTCTGATACGTCTGATGTTTAAAGTTATCAAGTGGTGTCTGTGTAGGCTGTGCCTGGTCAGGCGGTGTCTGCCAGACTATCAGTCTAAGACACCTCAAAAGAAAAAACAGGAAGGCGAAAGGTAGAGAAGCAGAAAAGGAGGTCTTCTTCTCTACCAATGACCAGAGGCAGAGCAAGAAAGAAGTATGGATGTCCGGAAGGGTTTACCCAAGTTGAAAAGAGAGAGCGTTGTCCCAACCCTTATAGCAAACAAAATTTGTGACATTTGAGTCGTCCGATGACGATTTTGATAATTGATAAAAAAAAAAAGAAGGTAATGTCTAGTTTCAATTGATAAGATATATTAAGTAAACAGCATACATTAGTATGATTACTGGAGTGCCAAAGTTTTTTTCTGTGTGTTATTCCATGATATCTTTTTTAAACAAAAAACGTAACGTTTTATTTTTGATCTGAAACTTATAAGTAGTCAACGTTGGATATCACATCTCTCTAAAACTTACGGATTCGCTTAAAAATTAACAAATATAATTGCAAAAATCATTAATTGTTTGGCGCCAATTGTTTTAAAGGTATGTTTTTACTTCGGTCTATTTTACATGATCAAATTAAAATCGTCGAGAAAATGTTGTTAAAACGACTCGGCCTTATTCGTATTATTCTTATTAGAATTAATCAGATGTTTACTTAGCGTGAATACAAATTAGAAGAATTCCTTTTATAAAGTTTACGGAAAAGTAATCACTGAATACGTGTCCTTTTTATATCATAAATGTATTTTATCTCAAAGCGGAAATGTTGTTCCACCCAACATCAATATCTCTCAGAGATAACAAAATAAGACAAATGTGGAGCAAGTTGGTGAAGCCAAAAATTGACCAATAAATATAAGACAATTGTTTTGGACAAGACACATTAAACATTGTAACATAATTATTGTTGCTGCATATGTTTATGTGAATGGATTAAATCCAGAAATGTTTCTAGACTGGGCTCGTCTCATGTATTTGTGTCGCGATGATGCCGCTTATAAACACTTTGAAGATTTATTTCAATTATTTGAAAACCGACAGTACAAGTTGTATGCATTTCATGTTTGGAACAATAGATATGGATACATAGATGGGAGCACACACTTATATGTGCATAAAAGTATTAGAAAATGATGTCTAGGTTAGTCTTATAAGTCATTGAATGATTACTATTCTCATCATATGATCAAAACAGCAACACATGTATTTAAGCTATTAAGCTTCTTATTCTTTTTTTTTAGAGGAAAGCAAAAGTATTATTTATAATAATCATCATTGCAAAAAGAAAAAGGGTGTAATAAATTTAAACAAAAGTAACACGGAAGTAATGAAGAATGCTCTTATTTCTGTTCACATGGATGAGATTGTCATGTCCATTATAGAATATATATAATCATAGAAAAACTGCGTAAAAACATGCATTTTTGTATTTTTACGTTGGTTTAGTTCTTTCAACGTTTCATCTTTGATTTTATTTCCATGCCAGAGTGCCAATATGAATAATATATCAACTTCATGATGTAGTTTGTCAACAGAGGTCCATTTTGTTTCTTATTCAGAAAAGCAAGTTTAAGAAAGTAACTAATATAGTATAGTTTATTATCGTTTGTGCATTTTCATACTTTTTCTCAACTTATTTCAGATGATAACAGTCTATAAGTGACATTTATATTGGTAAGTGTTAACTTCATATTGCATTGTAGTAGTTTAACTTTTATAGTTGGTTCTTCGTCTTTTATGAAACTTGTTCATGTCCATCTAATGATATTACAGAGAAAATCAAATTAGACTCTCCTGTGATATTGTGTCTGTAATTTTTATTACAATAAATTACAAATGATTAAGTGCAAGGATATTTGAATAAAAACGATCATTCATTTTATATTAAGAAATTTCATAAAAGATATTTTTGCAAAATAAGTTATCTTTTTTATTTCTAACTTACAGATCAACGACAATGGTCAGCGACAGAGAAGACAAGAGAAAAGAGAGACAAGAGATACATGTATTCAAACATATAAAATTTGAACTACCCATTCGTCGTTTTCTTTACACTTCTTACATGATATGAACAGTCATATCAATAAACTGGGAAATTTAAATCAAGCACAAGACAAATAAGGCTTGAAAATGCAAGGTGCATATGTAGTGAAAGTTAAGATAGAATTTCTTCAGGTCCGTTTTGGTTTTCACAATCAATTCACATTGTTCGATTGCATAAGCAATCTTTGGCACCATTTTATATTACATAGACTATAGTTGGATTTATTTCGTTGAACAAAAGTAAGATCCTGGTTGGTTCTTCAGTTTACACTTAATGCATACCAATTTTATACATCGTATACATTACATAAAATGGGACGATGGCAGGATAACATTGATCATAATTTATTTTCATGTATGGTTTATAAAGTGGGACAACTGCGAGGACATAATAAAGCATATACATATGAATGGATTTTTCATGGACGATGTCAGTGGTAGATTTTTTAGACAAAATTTCAATCTCATCGTGTAGACCTTTTATTGTTTGATTTGCAAGTTGGAGCTCACTTGATAGTCTTAAAATTTGAACTTGTACTATTTGCTCACTTCCTTTGGATTCTTCACATTCATGTCGTAGTTTATTGATTTTAGTTAATTGTCATGAAGAATTTGAATAAGCGTTGCATTTTGAGTTGTCAAAGTGGAAATATTTGAATTTAAAGATTGTAATAAATTCATAACTTTGAAATAATGTCCAGTGTGAGGGACACTATCAAATCCTAAAGAAGCTGATCAGTGTGTTAACCGATACCATAGAACTTCTTCATGACCTACGGGCTTTAAAATGGACGTCTAAGACTGCACTTCGTCGTACTGAGAAAGTCAAAGATTTTACATGATGTAAATCCAAAATCTAGTATGTATGATCCACCACTATATTGGTGCGCCCCAACATGTTCATTCATGAAATGGGGGTTAATTTTATCAATAAATAATTACATATAAAAATTAAACGTTAACATTTGAATTCTGGGCCTTCGAAATGTACCCCCCTAATGTCTCTGAGTTAATAGTCAATATCCTGAATTTGTGGACACTGTTTTGTTTTAATTCCACTTATTGCAAAAAACATGAAACCCTGACGGGTTAAAATGCAAACATAGTACATTGTATACACAAGTGACAAGAAACATAATACATGATAAATGTTTAAAAAAAAAGTTAAGTTGATATTAATAACATATATCTATATATATATATACATATTAATTGACCAATGTGGATCCTATTTTCGCAATTCCATAGATTGCTTTATATAGTCTACAATAATGAGGCCCCTCAGGGGGGGGGGGGGTCCTAGTAATCACATAATCACCATTTTTTTGCCAATATAATCACATAATCATTAAATATTTGCTTATCTTTAGTAATCAAATAATCATAAACTAAAAATACAGTCCTAGGTAATTAAATAATCATGAAATATTTGGCTTAATAATCAAATAATCATTAAAAAAACGGCCAAGTAATCACATAATCAAAAACCCCATGAGGGCCCTCAATAATCAACACACGAACAAACTAACATTTATCATGACTGTGAACGACAAAACATTTTCTTTTACCTGTGTGACGTATCAAAATATTCTTGTCACTTATTGTATTGTGACTTGCATACTCTGTCGAGCTGGTGGTTGACTCCCTGTAGGGGGTGCACGTTCAATGATATAAATGCTGTTGAATATCATCGGGGTGATCTTACACTGACACACTGCGTTCTTGTGGAATAACTATTAAGGAAAGTAAATTAGACTCGAGATCAAGTTAATTAAAGCCCTTCCTTCTTTTGATATTTGAGTGGATGTCGATATCACGTCTTCCCGACAGTAAAACGCTTGCCGAAGTGGGGCGTCCGATTGGCTGTGCGGGATGTATCAAGTTCGCAGTCACGTCCGGTCAGATTGGGGACGTTAAATCCGAAATCCGAAATCCGAAGAGAGTGCCACGCATGTATAAATGTATAAATCGCCATCATCATCGATGTTGAGCACAAACTGTTTGGTGCTTGTTTTCTCCTTAAATAACTTTATTTCTATGCATTTCCTTTGCATTCCAATTGGTTTGGTCAACAGTGATACAAGCTATTGCTTGATTTATTTTAATGTTGCATTTGCAACATGGTCTTATAGATTACCTTAGCTGTATTTGGCAAAACTTTTAGGAATTTTGGTCCTCAATGCTCTTCAACTGCGTACTTTATTTGCCCTTTTAACTTTTTTGGATTCGAGCGTCACTGATGAGTCGTTTGTAGACGAAACGCGCGTCTGGCGTACATACTAAATTTAGTCCTGGTATCAATGATGAGTTTATTTTCATTGCAACAACTGCCATTATTCTTCCATCCTGACTCTAACGTTATATCACATGGAAAACCTTTTCTTCCGCATGTTCCGTTTGAAGATTGGCATATTCCGAAGAAAAAAAACACGAATAGTACAGTTCTCCGATACAATATAGCACGATTTAATTCGATGTATGCATTTAAATATAGGAATAAAGATATAAAGTAGATGTTAATTTACCAAATTTCTTTGATTTACCATGTCGATTATAGGACACAAAGAAACAATTTTGATAATTTTACGAAAAAGCTTATATATGATAATGCGAGTAAAACAAAAACTTATAAGCTACCTGAAATCCCATAAATATGAAACCTGCATTACATTAAACTAAATCTTAGCCACTGATTTTGTCCGAGGATGTTACTGCCAATTTTAACTACGACTATCTATTCATAATCGTACAGAATGATTATGAGTGGTCTGTATAAAACCGAGGAAGCAGCCACAAGGACATTTGTTCATATCAACACTGATAATAAGTTCTTCCTTTTAAAGACGCTATAAGTAGAAAATATTTGACTTGTATTTGGAAAAGAAAAAAAATTGGCGATATAGCTTTAATATGAGGATAAAGAGATTGCAGACAGGTTGAAGAGTCAAAATAAGACATATTTGGCAGCCATTTCAGCATCTTGTCAGGAGTTACACATGACAACCTGGTAGATGCGAGTCCTATATACTCTGTATGACCTGATCATCTTTTGTTTTCTTGAAGTTGTTAGAATGAAATACAATAAACGACCTTCCTTTATGTCTAAAGTAATTAAAAATACACCAAATAGACAGTTCATAGCATACCATGAACCAAGTCATATGCAATAGCGACAGTACCATCAAACAAAATTCACAATGTAAGCCTTATTGTTCTTCAGTTCTAATTAATGTATTCTTGGCTCACAACAATTAGCACGCTATAAAGGGCCCAAATTGAGATGTTTGAAATTATTAATCATCTGTCCAAGTAAATCGGAATGCTATTATTATCAATAGGACCTGTTTTGAACACTATTATATAGTTCCAACATCTTTAACTATAGGATTTTTAATCAATTCTTCAGCGATAAATAAAAGGCATGGCAGCAGCCATTATACCGGAAGCCATAAATGACTCAAGCATAACAATTTTTTGTGTGAGAAATGTATAAAATTAAGCTACCATTCTTGTTATTTGCAGTAAACATAGTAATCAGGTCATTTCCACAATAAATAAAAGGATTATGTGTTATAATTGTGAACGGAAACATTTTTTTGAAGTGACCAATAAGTTGACCTCAAGATAACTTGAATAATATTGTAATTTGTGTTTAATTCAACAGTTAATTACAGTTTTGATATTGATATAACTGTATATTCTTAAATTGTTTTACTCTTTAAAATTGAGAATCTATATTGATGAGAGAAGTACACTGGAAATCATCATTCATTCTTCATGAGCAGATGACGAATCGTAAGATCTATAAAAACAAATAAAATTGTAATAAAATGTTTTCCTTCTCAACCTAAACGTCTTCCATTAGGTCCAACATATTGGTCAGATGGTGTAGGAATCCGTCCCTTATAGCCCAAACACGGCAACTTGGAATAACATGTGTCTGTTCCCAGCTCCAAGATATCGATTGATCCACATACCATATTGACGGTATGCTGTATGTCTGTGGCATCTATTGTAGTATCTCATTGCAATACCCCGATTCCAAGGGTCCAAAACAACATTGTGAAGATCCTGAAATCAAAAAAAATAAAATAATAAATCATACGTGGTAATTGTAAACATACTAATGTTGTGTTCGTCTTGGGGAAAGACTATTTCCCTTGAAAAGACCCGACCTGGACTTTACATATTGAAGGACGTAGGCTTAAGTACTGTAATTAGCTGTTACTCGGGCGTTGTAAGCTGTGTCTTCTTAGGTAACGTCTAGAGTCGTTGATCATTAGCTGAAGAGGGCTCCGACATCCGCTGTATCCAACAAGAGGCTCATTGGTGTCCATGGTCTACTCCTGTTAGGGAGAATGGTGTCAGTTGTCTACTCCTAACAGGGAGAACCCGGGGCTTAGGGTAAAGATACACCTCCTCCTTCCTCAAAAGGAGGAGCAGTAAGTTCCGACAAAGGCCTGACAACTGAAGACGCCCCTTGTCTCTTAAATTCAAACTACTAAGTTAATTGACCTAACCAACGAATGGGTTATTTCTACACACCCCCCCTGTTCCCTGGCTATTGGGTCTATTTTTAAATTTTATCCTTTCCCTAAAAACATGGCATATAAAAAATGATTACTGAACTATTTGCCTTGGACAACTAAAAAAAATGTTTTTCTCAATGTCCGTTACTCGGAGCTACAACTCAGAATTGTCCTAATTCTGATTGCATATATCTTAAAAACACAAAAAACTAAATCTACTTCAAATACTCAAAATTTACAAAGATCTCTTTTTCTGCCAGTTAATTAATCTACCGTCGAATTTCCAATTAATCTAAACTACCTTCTATTCTATGTTATGTCGTTGTTCTCTTATATTTAATGCGTTTCCCTCGGTTTTAGTTTGTTATCCCGATTTTGTTTTTTGTCCATGGATTTATGAGTTTTGAACAGCGGTATACTACTGTTGCCTTTATCTACTAATTCCCCCTGTATAATTAAGCACCAGTTCAAGCATGGAACAAAAAGTGAAAACCATGACCATAAAAAACGAAGTATACACCAATACCGTTCTTCAATATGGCGCTATGTAAAAATGTCCAACGCTAATCTACTATTTTACAATTTATACACTGGCCTGGTTTTCAAGTCCTGGGGAGTACAGCTTCCAGACAGGAATGACCTCAGACTGACACCTAAGATTGACACACATCTAATCTAATTAATTAATTACTTGACCTTTCCTTGATTAAAATATCAATGCAGCTTTGATTGGCTAGTTAAGACATTATACATTAAATTGACCGTTTTACCCTTCTAAAAAATTCCTCCTCCATCCAAGATGGCGGCTTTAACGTTAGGTCTATGGGGAAAAAGTGGTCTAGTCTAACAGGGATGACTACTAATACCGTTCTTTAAAATGGCGCTATGTAAAAATGCCCAACACTAATCTACTATTTTACAATTTATACACTGGCCTGGTTTTCAAGATCTGGGGAGTACAGCTTCCAGACAGGAAGCGAAGGCTGAAGCCAAAAACCAAAAATCCATTGTAGTCACTTTCCTGGTGGCTCATTTGAGTGTGACCGTGAGTTCTGCCATGACCGTTTGACCCTTCTCAAAAATTCCCTGAAGAACACGCACAAATAATCATTAAAAAAAATAACAATTGCATAATTAATTATAAAACCAGGTAAAATAAATGACCACTTTACATAGAACCCTATGGGATGACCTCAGACTGACACCTAAGATTGACACACATCTAATCTAATTAATTAATTACTTGACCTTTCCTTGATTAAAATGTCAATGCAGCTTTGATTGGCTAGTTAAGACATTATACATTAAATTGACCGTTTTACCCTTCTCAAAAATTTCCTCCTCCCTCCAAGATGGCGGCTTTAACGTTAGGTCTATGGGGAAAAGGTGGTTTAGTCTAACAGGGATGACTACTCGCAATACCCTAAAAGTGCCTCATCTTGCAATGCGCACTACTAACCAATGGTCTATCAAATAGCTCCATTCATTATCAAGTGGAAGCGACAAGGAATACAAAATTATTAAAATAATAAATTTTACATGTTCTAACATAAATCGTATTATAAAATGTTTCTAGAATAATTTCCACAAGAAAATTAAGGTAAAATACTTATTTCTTATAATCAAAAAAATGAAAGATATTGCGAATTCAACATTTATATAAAAACCAAATTTCTTGATTCTAAAAGTCTAAAAGTATAACTGCACTAGAAAAATTTGGGGAAATATTCATTTCTATAACATTTAGAATTATATATAAACTAAATCCCATTTCATCACAGCTCTTCCCATTTCCCATGTGTAGCCAACTTTTTTGGAACAAATAACGTTTCACATATCAGACGTATATGACGTTGTACGCCGGTACCGCAACTATCAAACAACGATGGCTTTTAAAGGCTATTTTCAGAGGTCCTAGGATAAGAAAGTCTGATCTTGTTTTCGAGACAGCGACACGACATGCAAGATATTCATAGTTAAGGTTGCGTCCCTTCTTGATTAGTATGCATATCGGGAACACTATTGATGATATAAGTTTACATGGTGGTATTATACAAAATTAAAAGACAACAACCACATAAATAGAAATTTAGGATGCACACCGTTGAAAAACTTTACGATTACTGGCAGTAAGAAGATTTATCAATTTACTGACTGGTGTTTGCCTTTAAGGTGACGTTTTCTGCTTTAAGGCAACATAATTCAGTTTTTCATTATCAATTCTAATTGTGGTAATTGTTGATGCAAGCATCGTGTTAGTTGTTAATAATCTGAGAAAAGAAATAGAATTTATTAAAGTGTAAAGTACAATAGTTAAGAAAAATGGAAAGCAGCCAGTGTTCTCCCAAGGACATTCATGGTAATTTGATGTTATATTCGTAAATAGTTATCAAAGATACCAGGATTATAATTGAGTACGACAGACGCGCGTTTCTTCTACACAAGACTCATCGGTGACGCTCATATCAAAATATTTATAAAGTCAAACAAGTACAAAGTTGAAAAGCATTGAGGATAAACAAAATAATAAAAGTGATGCTATCTGAAGTTTTCTTACAGATTAAACAATATGCTTTATCATAATTCACTTTTACCAGGATGCTAAATGCAGAGTGGATCCAACATTGATGAAGAGTGTATTCCAATTGAGCATGATAATCAAAATGTTGATTCCCTTTAACTTTGGACAAAGCAGTAGATATCACTTTAAGCAGCGAAATAACAGCTTCATGTAAGGAGGACAACTCTGTAGTTGACCTTGATTGCACAGTTGAGATAATAATCGAGTCATTTCTAGAGAAGAAAATAGTAGATCCAGTTGAAAATTTACGATTTGCCCAAGATAAAGATCTGATAGGATGACAACATGTTTATCTTAGTAGACAGGAATAACCTCTTTGAAACCTCTTTAGGAGAGATCTCTGAGATAAAAAGTTGCGACATCAGAAATACTTTGCAAGTTGAGTTTTATGGAGAAATGCATATTTTGTCACCATTATGTTGAGATGGAACTATTTCTTGTGTTATTGCAATGTCTATAGATATAGGAAGATGTGGTGTGAGTGCCAATGAGACAACTCTCCATACAAATAACAATTTAAAAAGTACCATTATAGGATAAAGTACGGCCTTCAACACGGAGCCTTGGCTCACACCGAACAACAAGCTATAAAGGGCCCCAAAATTACTAGTGTAAAACCATTCAAACGGGAAAACCAACGGTCTAATCTATATAAACAAAACGAGAAACGAGAAACACGTATATATTACATAAACAAACGACAACTACTGTACATCAGATTCCTGACTTAGGACAGGTGCAAACATTTGTTTTAGAGAAAAAATACATATACTAAATTCAAACACTCAAAAGTCATTTATCAAAGAATGATTAACCTAAGTAATGAACCTACTATGATTAACCTAAGTAATGAACCTACTTCAATTATTGATTTAATTGAACTAAATTCATTTTAATATGAAGCCATGGACAGTACATACAACTGATGTTTCTAGAGAAGTTTCATGGAAAACATTTACCTAATGGTTTAAAAGTAAAAACACAAAAATACTGAACTCCGAGGAAAATTCAAAAAGGAAAATAAAAAATTATTAACTTATTTTTAAATCGTTATTTGGATGGAGATGTGTCTCATTGGCACTCACACCACATCTTCCTATATCTATTAGAATTACTTCTAAAAATCGTAAAATTTAAAATCGCATTTCAGTCTAAAATAAAAAAATCGCAATAGTACATGCATTCTACTGATGTTTTTTTCTATGGTCGGGTGTTGTCTCTTTGATTTCCATTCTCAATGTTATTCTACAGTATGATGTCAGTCATTGTTGAGTGTTGTAAATATTATAAAGTCATATTCTTTTTCTGTAACAAGAAGTGAAGGAAAAAATCTGAACAATATCTACACAACTCTTTAAAAATTCATTCAAAGGGGGTTCTTTTAAAAAAAAAAATCTGATTTGAAGACAAAATATCACAATGTAATAAAACTCTTCTTGATAATGTCTTTGTTTTATGATCTTAAAAATAAGGAGACGGTTTTCATGGTTTGTCCTTCCATTTGTTTCCCGCGATATTTATCATAAAACATATTCATATATTAATGTGACATATGAGAGTAAATGCGAAAACTATCAATAAATATTTATACCTTGGCGATTTGAAGTTCTATAAATATCTTTACTGTGTTGTTTTTTTTTTCAATGTAAGAATGTCATTCAGAACTCCTACAGTTATTGCCTGCTTAGGTGGATTTCCATTCCCAGAATCAAGCAAAAATATTCTGAAATAAATGTAATTTTTAGCTCACCTGGCCCATAGGGCCAAGTGAGCTTTTCCCATCACTTTGTGTCCGGCGTCCATCGTCCGTCGTCGTTGTTGTTAACTTTTACAAAAATCTTCTACTCTGAAACTGCTGGGCCAAATTGAATCAATTTCATAGATGTCCAAATAATTAATGACGTCTGGCATGGCTATTTTAATTTTTTTCTAGGACGATGTCTGGCAAGGCTATTAAATTGTTTTAGCGGTTGCCTTCCTTCTGTTGTAGGAAGGCGTCCCAGATAAAAAAAAAAACTAGCCTTGCCAGTCCGTGAAAATACTTTATTTAGAATTTATTGTAAAAAAATTATAACTACTAAGATATCCTGCACAAGGCACGGTCTTATCTGTCATAGTCCGCGAAAATACTTTATTTAGAATTTATTGTAAAAAAATTATAACTACTAAGATATCCTGTACAAGGCACGGTCTTATCTGTCATAGTACGCGAACATACTTTATTTAGAATTGTTAAAAAATATATTCACCCAGTTCAACCTGAAAACTTGCGCAACAATACTATACATGCATTATGTATCAAGTGTATAAAACAGCAATGGGAAACAAGAAAAGAAAAATGCGTTAAACACAATACAAATCAATTGCATAAACAAAACTGTATACTTACTTAAACACTAAAATAATTGAAAAAAGATAATAGAACCTGCATTGGTTGTAACGTAAACATGTACTTACCAGTATAACTACATAAGAAATGTACACAATGAAATTGAACATGAACAATATAGAAAAATGAACACAATAATGAACATCTGAAGAAGAAAGAAAACAAAAGTAAGTTATCAACATCCAACGGTTAAAAAACAGAATTCAAATGAACAGTTTGAGCACACAATATACTTACCAATAAGTAAAACAGAATTAATCAAACGAAGTAATTGCAGTATAAATAAAATACAATTAGATAACACAACTTCTTTTAAACAATTTAATCACAATTTACCCACTGCTGTAATAATAATGTATAGTATTAAATACACAATCAGTCCTTTTTCTTTTTGAAGGTTGTTGTTCTCTCGTTGATCTTTCTTTTGCGTTGTCCGATTTTCTTGCCCAATGCTCTCGGCTTTATGACATTCATCCTGCCATCTGTTGATGTAATTACACGCTTATCTGGAGGCATGAAACTCTTGAATCTCTTGGTCAATCTTTCTCTTTCTGGTACAGTTTTATTTACCCATGACGTTGCTGTTATCCCAAAATGTTTATGTGAATCAGCCACACGGTACTGGCCCCTGGACACCAAAGCACGCTGCAAGTCCTTGAATTGTGCTTCGACGATTACCTGAATGGTCACTATCAAGTCTAGTAACGGTTTTGATTGCCAGTTTTTGGCTGATTTCAGCACATGGTTCAGTGATTCGCTGTTGTTTTTGGTCCAGCCTTGGTCAAAGTAACCTGGTGGTGTCGGTCCCTCCCATAACTCACGAATTGTACGTGCTGCACGATTGGAGAAATATCGGTGGAACGAAGCTGACAGTTCCTTTGTTCGTTTCTGAATTTGTTCACACTTCACATCGAAACAAATGTCATCATCGGAACGAACTAATCCTTGGTCACCGAAGATGCTGTCTAGTACGGACTCTCTTATCTTTCTTGTCGATTCCATCATCTATCATTATCTGCTTTATATTACCTTTTAAATGTCGAATACACACGGTGCCTTTCCCATTTTCTCTTATTATGGATCGGACCATGGTATCCTTATCACCGGCGAGCATCTTGTCAATCTCGTTAATGTGGTCAGCAATTTTCCCCCGACTTACGGAATGGCCTAAATCTGAAAATTTCAGGGCAGATAGATCTTGACCGGATAAACAATTTTACCCTATGTCAGATTTGCTCTGAATACTTTGGTTTTTGAGTTATAAGCCAAAAACTGCATTTTACCCCTATGTTCTATTTTTAGCCATGGCGGCCATATTGGTTTGTTAGCCGGGTCACCGGACACATTTTTTTAACTAGATACCCCAATGATTATTGTGGCCAAGTTTGGTTTAATTTGGCCCTGTAGTTTCAGAGGAGAAGATTTTTGTAAAAGTTAACGACGACGGACGCCGGACGCAAAGTGATGGGAAAAGCTCACTTGGCCCACAGGGCCAGGTGAGCTAAAAAAAGTGTTGCACAGACTCATCAACACTGAATATTTCTATGTTAGAGCAGCATGTGTTCCCTAGACAAGGCAGTCAGAAAACCCTTACAACCCCTGGGTTATTGTTGGAACAGAGGGCCATTTCAGAAGTGGTGGATGCACTTGTGTAAGTTGATTAATCTTACCGTAAAAAGCTGGTATAATATATATCAAGCAAAGCATTCAACTTACCAATATTTTTTAATGAATTACCTCTATACAATTATAACAAATAAAACAAAACCATGTGCAGCCTTAATTTCATTTCTTCTTATCAATACAACATACATATACCTCTGTAAATTGGACGTCACATGCTTATTTTAAAGCCATATTCATGCTACATGTAGGTTCAGTGTTGAAGACTATTCTTTGACCTTTATTCAAATTGTGACTTACATGAAGAGTTGTCCCATTGGCAGATGCACTTATAACCCACATCTTATGTTTTATAAAGATGTTGATTGACTAAAAATTTTGATACTAGATCTGACTTGATAAATATATTGTTTAGTATGAAAACAAGTATTTCATTTGTATCTGGGTTAGGGTAATAATTAACGCAGAATTTATCAAAATATTTCCAAACACTGACCATAACACTGATATCAATATGGTTTTTCTCAATATGGCAACACTTTTGAATCTAATTTCAGTCTTCAATTACACAATGGCAATAATAAATGCACACAATAATTTATGAATGTACAGTTGTTATAATCCTACATGTAATATTGTAAATGTACATGTAGTGTATTTTTTTCAGTGATAATGGTACCTGCAAGCATATTACAGCCCTCCTGTTTTCAGTAAAAAACAAGTAGACACACAAAGACAGAAATACAGGAGTTGGTACTGTGTGTGTCATGTACCTGGGATTGAGCAAGAAAATTTTCAGAACCACTGACAATTAATGAAATCGATATTAGAAATAACCCTTCATCTTCTTTGCCAGTAGAACCGCATTCTTCGCATTATACACCTTCAACAGGATTAAAACTTTCAGAACATGAGATAAAAAAGCGTGTTTTTAATTTGTTTAAAATAAATAAATCTGTTTTTTTCACATATATTAGAAAATTCCAGTGATGAAGGTGACGGTGAAGTTGAAATCCCTATGTCCATGAAACAATTAGCTGATAAAAGCAAAGATAATGGTAGTTACTTTTTAGACTTTATTAAATTGTATGAAAATGACAACATAATACACCAAATTATGTGCTCTTCAGTGGCGCAGATACATAGCACTAATTAATTGCGATAGTTTTATAGAGTTCATTCAGCTGTTAGGAAATTATTTAACGGTTTTAACAGGTGTCACACTTAAAGTTCTTGTAATTTATATTACATAAATAATATTAAAATTGGCCTTTTAACAATGTATAATAAATTCTAATAAATCTAACTAGATTTAAATTTAATCTTTTACAGCTTGAACTTTTCCCACCTATCGTCTGGTTTCCTACTTTCTTGCATCACTTTTGATACGTTTTTAGACCAGTATGGCCACATTACTTCATCTCCAAATTAAACAAATCACATCTTCTTCCTTTTGTTTGTATTCTTTCCATAGTCCTGCAACACTTTTCCCCCATTTCGAATGTGTCCTGTTATAATAAAAAAAGGCAACAGTAGTATACCGCTTTTCGAAATTCCTAAATCGATAGAGAAAAAACTAATCCGGGTTACAAACTAAAACTGAGATAAACGTATCAAATATGAGAGAACTACGACACAACATTAAAATGTAACACACACAGAAACGAACTATAATATAACAATGGCCATTTTCCTGACTTGGTACAGGGCATTTAAAAAACATGGTGGATAGAACCTGGTTTTGTGGCATGCCAAACCTCCCGCTTTAATGGCAATATGAATTATAACGTTACAGGACTACAATACGAATAAATGTGGGGAAATATAGAACAGAAAATTAAACGAATAATAGCCAACACAAGTAAACAGGTGAAAAAATTTAATACATCGGGCGCGCGCAACGTGCACTTACCAGCGACGCTCAGATGAATAAAGGTTGAAAGCCAAAACAAGTACAAAATTGAAGTTAAAATATAGTCATTAAAATAAGGTCAAGAACACACTTGCATAATGCAGTGCAACTTCAAGATAAACCTCGGGATTTCAGGGTACATGTAAATGAACTATATTGAGTCTGTAGAAATGTTAGTGTTGTTTAATTTTGCATTACCTTTCACATGTACAAACATGTATCATTTCTATGATTTTTTTAAAATTCAAAACTGAATAAAATACTTTTAAAATTTTAATTTAATTATCTTATCAAGTTAAAAAAAATACAAGTCAGCTTTATCTTCATGATCTTAACTCAAATTAATGTGTAAAGTGTACCATTACTCTTTCTAAAATGCTGACATGTGTTTGGGCTTCAGTCCAATTTTGTAAAGTTTGCATCGTCTCTTGGTATCTTTGATTCCTATACATGTACATCATATACTACCGATAAATACATGCATTTCTGGACAAGTTTCCATTTATTAAAGTGAGAACTAACATTGTTTAGCTGTTGCAATAAAATAAAAAAAACTATAAGGACTTAATAAAATTGGGAATGTGTCAAAGCGACAACAAAACGACCATAGAGCAGACAACAGCCGAAGTCCACCAATGGGTCTTCAATATAGCGAGAAACTCCCGCACCCGGAGGCGTCCTTCAGCTGGCCCCGTTTAAAAAAGGTACACTAGTTCAGTGATAATGGACGTCATACTAAACTCCGAACTATACACAAAAAACTAAAATTAAATATCATACAAGACTAACAAAGGCAAGAGGCTCCTGACTTTAGACAGGCGCAAAATTGCTTAAATACATACTTGAATGAACCTGCAGTGATGCATTAAAACACACTTACCACTTTGACAATTAAATTTCAACATGTGCTAGAAGTGTTAAGAAACGTACTATGCGGTGCAACATTAGTATTATAAGGTACCCGCTGTCAAAAGATAGATAGACAACCTTTGATCATGATAGTCCAATAAAATGATTTAACCTCTCCTTATAACTTTTAGCAATCAAATGTCCAATATCTTCAGTCATATGGATTTTTGTGGTATGTGTCTACACTAAGCTTTTTCCAATTCATGCAATCGTTTTGCTACTTGTGCAATAGGATTTTGAGCGTTCTTTATCCTTTTTTAATTGCAGAAGTGGTCTAATCCTTTTACAGGCCTCTGGATAAACCGAATAGATTGAGATGTTGAAGACTGTTTCAATGGTCTGCCCAATTACCAGCACGGCATGTTTGTAGTGGTATGTTATAGCATCTTCCCTATTTTCAGCCACGTCATAGATGTTTAATGATTGACCTTGAAGAAAACAGGTTAACAGATATTCAAGATTATCATTACCTATTTCTGGATGCCTTGCAACTTCTCCAAGATGTGTAAGGTTTGCATATAGTTTCCTATTTTGATACAACTCTAATACTGATTGAAGACGTATTCTATCAGCAAGATCTTCGTTTCTTTGAAAATTTGAGAAAAAGGCTTGTATAGACAATTCCCATTACCAGTAGTTTTGAGAGCCAAACAGTTAGCCATTACAGGGCCCAGACCTGTTGGTAGAAGTGCTGGCGATAAGCTATTTCTGAGTGGTCAAGATGGTGATTTTTGTAAAACTCTAACATTGATTTCTTTCATATTTTCTTCTCTGATTTTCTGGACCTCTATATCATTATTTTTCTCCATTGCCAATCTTAAATTCTCCAAGTCATCCATTGCTAATAAAGCCTGCTATATCCGCAAAGAAATTGGTTCTTCGATATTTTACGTCATGTGTTAATTTTTGTCTCATTTACATAATGTTTTACACCCCAAGGGTGACTGGGGTATAGAAATATGGTCACTTGGTCTTCTCCCGACCGGCAGTAAAACGCTTGCTGAAGTGGGGCGTCCGTTTGGCTGTGCGGGATGTATCAAGTTCGCAGTCACGTCCGTCAGAAGGGGACGTTAAATTCGATGCCTCGTGTAAAAAGAGTGCCATGCTCTTTGCACGTTAAGAACCCTTGCAACAACTCTTTGAGGGGTCCGTAGGTGGCCTGTTGCAAGGCAAAATTTCTGTCCCTATCCAATATACCCTCATTTTCCAGTGGCAGTCCAAATTTCCCCGACCATCATCCTAGATGGCCTCTACTACAACAACCTACCTATTGTATTTATTGTGAACTTGTTCTCGTCCTGAATATGCATGACATATTTGCCACTGGACGTTAAGCAACCAACAATCAATCAATCATAATGTTTTAGGTCCAACAGAAAGTCTTCCAATTCGTCCAAGTTTTTAAGGAGATTACTTTTTTCTTGAGTTGAAAGAAAGATCTCCAATGGTTCACGGAAACATATCAGTCTATGATAAGCATTTTTGGTGGTCATGAATATTTATTGTTGTGAAAATTTATTCCTTCAAAGATTTAACATGAGACTTTAAATTACAATAAACAGGCTGGTAAAGTGAAAAACCTAATTGAATATTAACAGTGTTGTTTAAATGTTTTTATTAACTTGGTCCGGTTTCATATAATCAGAAAAAAAAATTATATGTTTTTATTCACTTGAAAACCTAAGTTTCCCAAATTTTATAGTTGAAGAGTTTCACAGAAATTGAGCAGTGTTTAAATATCCTTGCCTTTAAAACATGACAAACTGTATCAACTTTAATTACCTTTTAAATCTTTAAATTGAGAAGTGTTTCAGCTATGCTTATTCATTATCGTTTTGGTTTCTATGAGTAAAAAAAAAATTGATCCCATCTTCCTTTGGATTTCTTGTAACAAAACTGTAAAATATTAAAATATTGTATGTTTAATTACATACCAGTAAAATTATCAAAAAGCAGGTACACAATTCATTCATCCAAACATTTCCGTATTTATACAACATGTTTCAAACATAATAAATACACATCAAGCGTATGATCCAAAGTTAATACCGACACAACAGACCAAAGCCAATTAACTAATAAAACCTCACTGCGTTGACCTTAATAGACCTTTGATAAGAGAATTACAGGCGTGAAAAATGATTAGAGATGTACAAATAAATATAAATTAACCTTGACCGCAGATAATTGATAGCTTTTAATGACCGTCTATAAGAACGATCACAGACAATATACCATAATTACGAAGTTAGTAGTTATTGTTGATATAAAGCCTGTAAACGTCCAGCAGGAAGTATTTCAAGATACCCAGTCTGATTTGTTCGAGTACTGAAAAAATATAAAACATAATAAAATAATTATTTTTATTATACAAATATTTGGGCTTAAGGGCAACACGTTATGTTACAGAAAACTTCCTTGGCGTCAGTGAATAAAAAGCGATGAATGTAAACTAACTGACGCCAACATTATACTTAACTATCCGAGCAGTGTGCGCGGCACACTGTGTGAATGCTTGAGGATATTTTTTCTCTAGTATCATGTAATTCACTCAGTTCTGTCATATTGTAAATCAAGAACAAAACAAATTACATGCTACCTGCAGTTGACTCAAAACACACAGTATGTACATAAAATGATAGTGTGTTCTCAGATAATTAAGGATAATTTGCCGCTAAAATACTGTGCCTGAGCTAGCCACATATCTTTGACAGAAATGCGTCACCATAGGGTTATTTGCATACACGTGTGTGTACGACTACCAGTCTACTTGTCTCAGAGTACTTTAGCAAGCCGTTCCCGAGCGGTATAGCCTTACTTGATTTTCCACGTGGTACCGCATAAGAGTAAATCTTTGTGGGCATAGACCGACGTGAAATTGAGCTGTTGAGCAATCACGATGAGACTATTCCTCGTTAAGGCACGTAGGCACCCTAACTACTCAGAAATGTTTTGGGGAAACGATATTATATTTGGCCAAAATAAAATATCATAGCCCAAAACGAAATATGTAACGTTATGTTGCCTGCCCAAGTTGCATATTGAGAAACCCCAAAAAATTGAAGATGTTGTGCCTGATGAAGCCTTGTGTCTTGTTAAAATTAAAGTTGATCTAGAGAAAAATTAATGTCAATATAAAATTCCTTAACCACAATATTGAGATCAACGTGAGAAGACACAAGGCTAGGATGGAGGACAAGTTACAAAGTTATAACCGATTGTAAAAAACGTTTTCTGCATTGTATCTTGTTATTTAATCTTTTCCAGCGCGGATTTAATATCAAATTTAGAAGTTCTAATGTAACGTTTAAAACAATCTGATTTCCAACGTCCCAGTGTTTGTATCATGCTGTCCTCAATACCTTGAGAACTAGCACTTGTGGCCGCACCTGATCGAAAAGAATGTCCGCTATAATCCTTGTCACTATATCCTAATGCTATGAGTATTGTTTTCAGCTTGCTTATAAAATAGTTCCGGGAAAGTGGTTTTCCGGTTTCTTCAACGAAAAACGAATCATTCTGCTTTGCGTTTAGGTTTAATCTTACACTCATCAGCTGGGATAGCAATTTATACGGACAAACGATGTCCTCCATCTTGAACAAGGAAATTATAATACCTTGTCGGAATATATCTGTCTTTGTAGCTTTTAAATTAACAGTTATTTCGGATTCTGAAACGAAATTTATGTCAGAAACGCATAAATTTGAATCTGGATCAAACACAGTTCTACATGTAAACTCATTGCATCTCAGGAAACCATAAAATGCCAGAACACACGCTGTTTGAAATGTTGAATCCATATAATCATGATTGACAAATCCACATTGCAAACAAGTTACTATTTCCTGTAAAATTTTAAACGTTATTGGCAACTTTTGTCGTAATGGCTTACTCTCAGATTTTTTAACTCCATTTAACACATTTTGCAAGCGTTGACCAAATTTATCACAAAGTGGGTTCACATTATCAAAATTAACTCCATGAAAACGAACTCCAGCGAGATATAATTTGATTGTTGAATATTTCAGTTTTAACACTGATTGGCAATTGGCCACGAAATAGATCAATAAATCTTCCGAAACTTTAGACATATTGAAACTCCTTGAGTTGAATCCAGTGATCGGTACTTTTATCGATCGGTAATTTTACAAATGTTGTTAAGTTTGGTGATAAACCCTTCTGTGTATGTACTAATGTTGTTACATACTTATCAAATGATTATTAAAGAGTGTTTTATGGCGTTTTTGTTGTGTGATTACTAGCGATATTAGCGTAAATTGGGTTTTTCGAGATCGGTAATTTTAACGATCGGAAGTCGGTAAATTCGGCGATGTTTCCCTTCCGGATATCGGTAATTTTGGCGACTTCTGGTAACAAATTCTTTTTAAAATGTTTTCAATGACGAAGGTTCAAATTTCAAGTGTAATAACTGGATATCACGTGTTATAAGAAGAAACAACCTATTGAAACCGTGAGCTATGTTTTAAAAGATAGAAGCAACGTCCATGACAAAGAAAGTTTAGTGGTAAAAAAAACTCTGACAGCCAGACAATAGGGCATGTGCCTGCAACACCAGTGACCTTGAAGTCGACACTGAATGAAGTCCTGGATATTTCATGTTCTGCAATTGAAATCAAATGGTGAGACTAGCTATGAGCCCCAACACCTTTTGCAATTCCTCTTGATATAACCTTCCCATATTCATCTCCCAATCACACTAGGTGCATTAAAGGGTGTAATAATACACCAATAAAGCATAATAGATATAGGAAGATGTGGTGTGAGCGCCAATGAGACAACTCTCCATCCAAATAACAATTTATAAAAGTAAACCATTATAGGTCAATGTACGGCCTTCAACACGGACCCTTAGCTCATACCGAACAACAAACACTAAAGGGCCTCAAAATTACTAGTGTAAAACTATTCAAACATGAAAACCAACTATCTAATCTATATAAAAAACGAGAAACACTTATAAATTACATAAACTAATAATGTCTCTTATACATAAAGACATGGCTGTTGTTCATTACTACACAAAAAAAAACTAACCAGACAGAGTTGTCGTCCTTTCCTCCCCAATCTCTCTGCACCCGGCTAAGAACTTCTTTCGATCACGCGGTGGAATATCGGTCACATGATTACAAAAGTGGTAGCCCTGAGATGGCCACACCAGTAAAGAAGGAAAATGTAACTTGTTTTTGTTGTCTTACCGCTGGTCAGACAAGATCGTTTAAGCTTGGTGGTAGGAAATGCGAGGAAACCGGTCTGTTGAACAATCTTTCGTCATTTTTAGATTAGACGATCATAACAGAGCTTGTGAATTTGCCAGGCACCAATTTGTCGAGGTTATCTTAACTTCGTCGAAATATGGAACATCTTCAAAATCACGATGAAGGAGAATTCGGACTCCTTCAGTCAAAAGGAAAATATATGTAGGACAAAAAGAATGTACAATTCACCGTTTGAGAAGTTAAGTATATGTGAAGGAGTGAGTAAATTCTGTCTTGCTACAGCTATTGCATATATACAATTTACCATATCTATTATAGCTACACTCAATTAGTATTGTCAACTTTGTAACTTCAATCTATAAATAGTCGAATCTTCTGGAGTTTTGCACACACATGATTGTTCTACATGCAACCCAGTCTAGTATTTAAAGAAATTAAAGAATTGTATACAAGGCAAGAAAATTAAATGTTTACCGTAAAATAGTTTTATTATTTCTCAAAATCTAACAGAATTTTAATCGCAATAAGTTAAAATATATATTGTTTTGTAAGGGTTTATTTGCATATTATTCTAGTCATTAAGAAAACAAAATAAATCTTGCACAAACATTTATAAATGGTATTCAAACCAATAGTTTAGAATTGAATGCTTCTTTTTGTAAATTCGTTTGTTTGAAGCACGGTCAATGCTTTTTTTCAACCCTATAAAATACTTTATAATTATGTTTTTGGTGCTATAATCATGAAAATACGATATCATATGTGGCTATTTAGTGTTTTCTATTATTTACCTCTTCACTTTATTGTGGGAAGGTGTGTCATCATGCATGTTTTAATTCATGCAATTCGTTTTGAAATGAAGAATGAAGCGATATAACAGTGAAGTGATTCTTTAGTTAGCAAAATTTTGGCAATTAAATAGAATATAAACTACTTTTCTTTACTTATTAGAGAAAGATATCATATATGCAGCTGTAGATATCTATGACAAGCTTAGGGAAAACCATACAAGGTAATTGTAAAAGTCATTGTTATATTGTTTCAGGAGCCTCTGGACTTTGTCTTAAATGATTTTAAATTTCAGCTTCTTGTGTATGACTCGGAGTTAAGTATGACATCCATAAGTATTGAACTAGTATACATATTTGTTTAGAGATCAGCTGAAGGATTAATCCGAGTAATGGAGTTTTACGCTGCATTGAAGAAAAATAGGTGGCCTTCGGCTGTTGTCTGCACTATGGTTGGGTTGTTGTCTCTTTGACAAATTACCCATTTTATATAATGATTTAGTAAAAGATTGATTGATTGATTGTTGGTTGCTTTACGCCACATTAGCTCAAAAAGGCTATATCGCGGCGAGAGCTAATTCGAATATTTTTACAATTTAAAGCATGCTTTTAAAATAAGACAAACAGTCCTTCAACATACTAAAGTTCTAGACTAAAGCAAATTGATTATTTAAAAATAAAAATCAATATGAGTAAAATAACGTGATAAAAATTAAAAACGACTTAAATATAATAACATTTTTATATTCTATAATAAATTCCAATTTCTTTTAAAAATGCAACAATATTTGTAAATGGAACATTATTAAATAAATCATACATATTATTGACATTGAAATGCTTCTTACGAATATCAGAAAAGTCAATACAATAGACCATTTTCGAGTTCATCCGTCACCGGCAAAAACTCGTCAATTATGCACGCCTTTATGACGTCACTTACCAGATAGAGGGGCTCGCCTGTATCCCTGCACTATTTACGTTCATCAAGCGTCTTAGTGATCGTCTTTGTGCAGGATAACCTAGAAATAACGGTTGCTCTGTAGGTACTTACTGACAATTCCCTAATGACAGCAGTGTTGATTGTCAATTTTGAGAATTCAATTTGCCGAATAATTCGTACAATATAGAATTATAGTTTTCCAACCACTCGCTCAACATTGGAAGGAAGTGACGACGCCCCTAAACGCAAAAATGACGAGTTTTTTCCGGTGACGGATGAACTCGAAAGTGGTCTATTAATTAAAACATGTTTAATAGTATATTTACCTAGATTCTTTACATAAAGCTTCTATATATTGAATTTGTGCACCGGCTATTTTGGAATCATTTCATGAATTTTTACTTTGCCAAATTTACCTTTTATGCTTGAATAAGTAATAGTAAAAACGTGTCCCACCCGATTCTTAATAACATCTGCCTGGACTTCCTTGTTTTTAATTGAACTCTGTGACCTTGCAGAAGACTCCTGAAATGACCTACATTGAGATCAGTTTACGAAACAAATGTCAAAGTGAAATGGACAGCCCTTCATGCAGTTACTGGGACTTTCAAAACCAAATTCAAGCGCTAGATATAAATATCTTCCAGTAAATGTTCACAAAATTCAAAAACAAAGTGCCACAAATGCAAAAGAAGACATTGATCAAACTGCATCTTTTGATACAACATCCTTAGCAAAAGCATCAGAGAGTGACCGTTTCAGAGATGTAACAAATGCTGATATAGACTTATTCCTTACAGAAGAACTTTAAAAAAAAAAATACAAATTTGAAAAATATCCAATTGTTCTTTAAATCAAAACATGAAGAGGACTTTCCATTTTTGGGAGTCTGGGCAGAGGAGGAAGTCTCAACATTTGAACACACGTCTGAGAGGGTTGAAATCATAGACAAAATTGATGATGATAATGATGATGACGATAAAGACAATAAAAAGGAATAAAAAACTATTGTAGGTGATTAAGAACCATCATAAGGGGCCAATACCTGAAGGATATATAACATCTCCAAGAAAAAGACAGAAAACCTACAGTAAAAGAGTGAAGTCTCTATTCACACAGGTATTATTTTCATTCTAAGACAAATCTTGTCTTAGTACTTAGAAAAATGAAATGTTTTAACAGCATGAAGTGCTATGTTGTTTTCCATTTTTTAATAATAAGGGACTTATAATATGAAAATCAACACTCATCAGTAATTATAGCTTGACCAAAATGTTCAGTTAGTAAAACGAGACGAAGGCATCCTTTGTCTTTGTCTTTATGGTTTTATAAAAAACCTCCTCCAGTAACTTTGCTTCATTTTCTGGCATTTCCTCTAAGTTTATGAAAATCTGCCGCTGTATTTCCTTTTTTTTGGTCATATTTTCCACTTCATCAGACGTTACATATATGCCACTCTTACTTATGTTATCCTCATTTCCATCAAGGAATGATTGCATATACTTTCTTTCAGTCCTTCAGCAATTGCATTGAAGTTTGCTAGGTTGGGATTTAAACTGATTTGACCATCAACACTTCTGTGCTCTTGATTTTCCGTAACTTGCATTAAATATTGATTTGCCTTCAACAATGCCCGGACAGGGATCACCTGTTCGTATCTCAACTATTTGCTCTGTTCTCTTTCAGTTTGAGTCTGGTCTTGGTTGTAAGGTTTCCCATTCACCTATCTATTAAATTCTTCTTAACCTAAATTTAATTAAAAGTTAAATTTTGTAGGGTTACACACTTCACATGTGTGGTGCAAAAATAAAAATAGAAATCACTAATGAACTTGGAAAAACAAAGGTCTATATCAATGCCACCTTTGGTTGGGATTGATTTTGGGAGTTTTGGTCCCAACAGTTTAGGAATAAGGGGGGAAAAAAGGACCCAACTAAGCATTTTCTTGGTTTTCGCTCAATAACTTTAGTATAAGTCAACAGAAATTTATGAATTTTAACATGAGGTTTATGACCACAAAAGGAAGGTTGGGATTGATTTTGGGAGGATATGGGGCCAAAAAAAGTTCACAAATGAGCATTTTTCTTGGTTTTTGCACAATAACTGTAGTATAGTATAGTATGTCTCTGTGAGATGGAACACAGAGAGCATAACTGGGAACCAGTATGTAAACAAAATTAATTTTCTATGAAGATCTCCCAAAAAGAGGCGTGTTTTGAGAAACAGATATATTACAAAGTGCAACCTAAAGGACACTGCACTGCAAAAACAAGTTCTGTGCCAGAACAATACTACTCCGAATAATGTTTGCATACATACCCTTTTTTTGCACCTACCCTTATACGAGTAAAGGTAGGTGCAAAAATTGTGAGGTTTGGGCCAAGCACTGTCAGTAATGTTGGGCTATTGCATCATAGCCTTTTAGGAAAAACTCTATTGCCTTCTTTAGATGTGCCATCCATCTTGTGCCTCCTGTCCTTGCCGTTAAGCAACCAACAATCAATCAGTCAATCCTGTCCTTGTAGTATCATGGTTTGATTCAGAATGATAAATGAATCGTTTAATGCTGCTCTGTTCAGACATATGTTTCTGTAGAAATAGTAAATATTCAACAAGAAGAGTGAACTTTTGTCGTATAAATTGATTTTCTTTTTGATCGTGTCTTTAAATGCCAATTCAAGTGTGTGTCCGGAACAATGCACCTCTATTAACCATGGTCGCCCAACTGTTTCACGTAATCTTTGCAATGCCCCACTTTTCGAGCCAAACATCACACCTGCTTCATCTGTCCCACATTCAACAATATTTTTGGTGTAGAGTCTTAGAGCATCTTGCTTATAAAACATTCAAATATGATGAACCGTCAAGATGCAGTTCTGTGAAAAATAAATTGTTAAGTGTACTTGCTGACTTTTTTGTCAGGATTTCATCGTTAACAAGACACAAACAGCTTTTTATTTTTATTTTTTAACGGTCGCATAAAAACAAAATTTCACAAAAATACTCTCATCCCACATTGACAGAACAGCGCACACAATTACTATCAGCTTCCTTGGCAGAGACGTCTGTGAATCCATAAAAAAAACCAGCGCACACAATTACTATCAGCTTCCTTGGCAGAGACGTCTGTGAATCCATAAAAAATGACAGAGAGGAAACTTGTGTTTATGATGATCTCATCCTGGTCATTCTGTCTTGCTACAGCTATTGCATGGATAAACATTTGGCAGGACTTGTCATAGTCATAAAAGTGTCATCGATGTCAAGGTCTTTGGCTTTGTCCTATGCAAAAATACTAATGTAGTCCGTGTAGGGACGATAATGTTTTCCAATGTGATGGCCATAACAAAATAAAAATGTCAATCAACGAAAGTTGTTTTTTCAAGTCAGGAATATGACAGTTCTTGTCCATTCGTTTTTTATGTGTTTTGTTATTTGATTTTGCCATGTGATTATGGACTTTCCGAAAAGATTTTCCTCTAAGTTCAGTATTTTAGTGATTTTACTTTTTTTCAGCTTATTGATTCCGATCAGGTAGCTATTTTTTTTACATTTTGTCTATGCGTGACCGAGTAACTGCCAGACTGACATGTACCTGTTACAATCATTCCATACACCACATATATAAACTAGAGGCTCTAAAGAGCCTGTGTCGCTCACCTTGGTCTATGTGAATATTAAACAAAGGAAGCAGATGGATTCATGACAAAATTGTGTTTTGGTGATGTTGATGTGTTTGTACATCTTACTTTACTGAACATTCTTGCTGCTTACAATTATCTCTATCTATAATGAACTTGGCCCAATAGTTAAAGTGGAAAATGTTAGTTAAAATTTACAAATTTTATGAAAATTGTTAAAAATTGACTATAAAGGACAATAACTCCTTAGGGGTCAATTGACCATTTCGGTCATGTTGACTTATTTGTAAATCTTACTTTGCTGAACATTATTGACGTTTACAGTTTATCTCTATCTATAACCAGGTGCTCTGCACAATACTGTGCAATTGAATATTTTTATTGAAACTTTTCAAAATTTGAAAAATGTTAAAAAAAAAAAAAATCCCTTACAAAATATGGTTAACTGAGACCACTAATTCCTGGACCATCATCCCCAAAATAAATCCCAACCTTCCTTTTGTGGTATTGAACCTTCTGAAAAAATTTCATTAAGATCTTTTCACTTAAACTAAAGTTATTATCCGGAAACCAAAGTGTCTTCGGACGACGCAATCATACCATTATACGAACCCAAATTTTTTTTGGGGTCGTATATAAAGGCAACAGTAGTATACCGCTGTTCAAAACTCATAAATCCATGGACAAAAAACAAAATCGGGGTAACAAACTAAAACCGAGGGAAACGCATTAAATATAATAATATTCAAGATAATAACCAAAAACAGCAAAATTTCCTTAAAATTACCAATTCAGGGGCAGCAACCTATCAACGGGTTGTCCGATTCATCTCAAAATTTCAGGACAGATAGATCTTGACCTGATACACAATTTTACCACATGTCAGATTTGCTCTAAATGCTTTGGTTTTTGAGTAATAAGCCAAAAACTGCATTTTACCCCTATGTTCTTTTTTTAGCCATGGCGGCCATCTTGGTTGGTTGACTGGGTCACCGGACACACTTTTTAAACAAGATACCCATTATAATCATAATAATCATTTTGGCCATGTTTGGTTAAATTTGGCCCAGCAGTTTCAGAGGAGAAGATTTTTGTAAAAGTTAACGACGCCGGACGCCAAGTGATGAGAAAAGCTCACTTGGCCCTTCGGGCCAGGTGAGCTAAAAATAAGATGTGGTATGATTGCCAATGAGACAACTCTCCAAAAGAGACCAAATGACACAGAAGGCGCTGTACGGCCTTATACAATCAGCAAAGCATATACCACATAATCAGCTATAAAAGGCCCCAAAATCACAAATGAAAAAAACAAAAAAACAAAAACCAGACGGACGGACGGACGAAGGGACGCACAGACCGAAAAACATAATGCCCTTCTACTATCGTAGGTGGGGCATAAAATAAATTCTCTCAGTCATTTTGAAATTTCTGCTTCTGTTTGATTAATTCCTCATATCTTTAAACTCATCCCTAATGGTCTTGAAGTATTTGATTTCATTGTTATATATTACTGGAGCAATTCTATATTTTCTTTTGACAGGTCTTTTTCTATCACCATTAACCAGTGGTTTTGATAATTCATTTTGATAAATAGTAATAGTTTGTCCGGATTTCAAAAATATTGATATAAAGAAAAGTACTTTTCGATATATCATGTTATCGACGTAAGGTTCTCTAAACGTTTACAAACATCACTTAAAATTACAGAAAACTCAAGAAGAATAAACCTAGAGAAAAACACCTAAAGTATCCTGGTGAAACCAAAATCAAAGGTAAATATCTTATAACTTATTACAGCAACATAATACAAATTATTGAACGTATAAATAAATTTTGAAGTGCATATAATTGGTGTTGTGAAGATTTACTGTTTTCTGTTTGATTTAGAATAAATGTGATCTTTTGCAGCTGAAGTTGCACAGGAGATAAATTTGATTGATTGTTGATTGCTTAACGTCCAGTGGCAAATATTAAATGCATTTTAAGGACGAGAAGTAAGCAACAAATACAATAGGTAGGTCTTGTCATAACAGAGGCCATCTGGATGATAGTCGGGAAATTTTGCAGCTGAAGTTGAGTAGATGAATTTGAGGTAATCATTATAGATACCAAGTATGGGGAAAATAGATCAAATGAAAAGTGGTTCGAAACGGTGAAGGTAAAAATTAATATCAGGTTTTCAGATAAAGGTAAACTTTGAAAGTAATGTTTGCGACTGTGTGAAGGTAAAATTTAAAAAAAAATTAAAAGAGAAAGGTCAGCTTAGAGAGTAATTTTAGTTTGATATTGATTCAGTTTTGTAGTGAACTTCAAAGAAGTCTCAATGGTAAAAATGTCAAAATAACACTAAGGCAATCATACTATCAAGATAAAAATACAAGTTAACAATAAATTAACGAAAAACAGATCCAAGTAATTGTGAGATAAATTGAACAATATTTCTTTAAAAGCATCTATACTCGATCCTGGAGTGTAACAATTTCTCTTGTACAAGGTGCCCATAATGCTCATTTGAACTTGTGATCGATAATTCATATCTATTAACTATATTAATACACTGTTTTTTTCATCTACCAACAGTACCATTGCACTTCATACTTTAAACGACAATTGTTTTTTAGTTTACCTGTGTGACGTACAAAAAATAGTTGCCACGTCAGGTATATTCACACGATGAACAGAAAACAAACACGTAAGGGGTAAAATATATAGGTGTCAGAGTTGACTTGTGTCACTTCGCACTGCTACCGACGGGTCTATAAGTGGAATGGTATTTGGCATTTGAGGCATGTAACATATATCGATTGAGAGAAACATTATATATTATTCAAAACGTGTAGGTAATGTTGTTATTGTTAACTCTCTATAACATGCCAGTTTCCTTTTCAATTTGATGAAGAGGTATGACCCCTTCTGCAGCCATGTGAATTTCGAAAATTGCAAACTTGTAAAGTACCAAAACACCAAAACACCAAAGATAAAACAAATTTAAATACTAAAAATGCCATTTTGTACAACAACAAAAACCATATATGTCTAGAAATGTGTCCTAATAATACCACATCAGCATTTGTAACTCCTACATGAGAATGGTTACACTGGTGACAATTTATTGTTTTCTCTGGTATACAATGATTACATAGGTTACAATGATCAAAAGTACTGTTTTATTTGGTTACAACTTACAGTAACATACTTTTATTTAGGTTACAATTGTTACTCTCTCTTTAAACATTTATCAGAAGTTCTTTTTTATCAGGTTACAATGGCAACACTGTAACATAGGTTACAACGGCAACACTGTAACATAGGTTACAACGGTAACACTGTAACATAGGTTACAACGGTAACATAGGTAACATGGGTTACAACGGTTACTCTTTCTTTAAACATTTATCAGAAGTTCTGTTTTATCAGGTTACAACGGTTACACTGTTACATAGGTTACATTGGTAACATACTAGTAGGTAACAATGGTAACATGGGTTACAAGGGTAACATAGGTTACAACGGTAACATAGGTTACAATGGTTACTCTCTCTCTAAACATTTATCAGAAGTACCGTTTTATAACACTAGGTTACACTAAAATTTAAATAAGAATCTTGAAATTTCTTGGTTACATTGGTTACATTTGTTACAACGGTAACATAGGTTACAACGGTTACATTGGTTAAAACGGTAACATAGGTTACAACGGTAACATAGGTTACAACGGTAACATAGGTTACAATGTAAAACGGTAACATAGGTTACCACGGTAACATAGGTTACAATGGTAACATAGGTTACAACATTGGTTACAACGGTAACATAGGTTACAATGGTAACATAGGTTACAACATTGGTTACAACGGTAACATAGGTTACAATGGTAACATAGGTTACAATGGTAACATAGGTTACAACATTGGTTACAACGGTAACATAGGTTACAATGGTAACATAGGTTACAACGGTAACATAGGTTACAATGGTAACATAGGTTACAATGGTAACATAGGTTACAATGGTAACATAGGTTACAACGGTAACATAGGTTACAATGGTAACATAGGTTACAACATTGGTTACAACGGTAACATAGGTTACAATGGTAACATAGGTTACAATGGTAACATAGGTTACAACATTGGTTAAAACGGTAACATAGGTTACAATGGTTATTCTTTCTTTAAACATTTATCAGAAGTTCTTTTTTATCAGGTTACAATGGCAACACTGTAACATAGGTTACAACGGCAACACTGTAACATAGGTTACAACGGTAACACTGTAACATAGGTTACAACGGTAACATAGGTAACATGGGTTACAACGGTTACTCTTTCTTTAAACATTTATCAGAAGTTCTGTTTTATCAGGTTACAACGGTTACACTGTTACATAGGTTACATTGGTAACATACTAGTAGGTAACAATGGTAACATGGGTTACAAGGGTAACATAGGTTACAACGGTAACATAGGTTACAATGGTTACTCTCTCTAAACATTTATCAGAAGTACCGTTTTATAACACTAGGTTACACTAAAATTTAAATAAGAATCTTGAAATTTCTTGGTTACATTGGTTACATTTGTTACAACGGTAACATAGGTTACAACGGTTACATTGGTTAAAACGGTAACATAGGTTACAACGGTAACATAGGTTACAATGTAAAACGGTAACATAGGTTACCACGGTAACATAGGTTACAACATTGGTTACAACGGTAACATAGGTTACAATGGTAACATAGGTTACAACATTGGTTACAACGGTAACATAGGTTACAATGGTAACATAGGTTACAATGGTAACATAGGTTACAACATTGGTTACAACGGTAACATAGGTTACAATGGTAACATAGGTTACAACGGTAACATAGGTTACAATGGTAACATAGGTTACAATGGTAACATAGGTTACAACGGTAACATAGGTTACAATGGTAACATAGGTTACAACATTGGTTACAACGGTAACATAGGTTACAACGGTAACATAGGTTACAATGGTAACATAGGTTACAACGGTAACATAGGTTACAATGGTAACATAGGTTACAATGGTAACATAGGTTACAACATTGGTTAAAACGGTAACATAGGTTACAATGGTTACTCTCTCTTTAAACATTTATCAGAAGTACTGTTTTATAAACTGGTTTCATTATCATGTCCATTTACAAGGTAACAATGGTTACCCTTTAACAACACTAGCATGACAAGGTTACACTTTAAATAAGAATCTTGAAATTTCTTGGTTACATTGGTTACAATGGTAACATAGGTTACAATGGTTACATTGGTTAAAACGGTAACATAGGTTACAACGGTAACATAGGTTACAACGGTAACATAGGTTACAACATTAATTACAATGGTAACATAGGTTACAATGATAACTCTTACTTTAAACATTTAAATCAACTGGTTACAATATTTCTTGTTGTTCCTGGCTTTGAATTATAGCTTTCAGTTACTGGAGGCTAGTGTATTTAGTCCTTTTGTCATCGTTTTTTCTTTTGTTGCTTTGTCTTATTGTGATGAGTCCACCTAAATTTTTATTTTTTTTGTCAGTTTGTTAATTATTATTTTGATTAGATATAAGACTTGGTTTTTGCGAGTTTGAATTGTTAACCTTTGTCATGGCAACGTCTTTCAATAGTTTTATAGATTAGTTGCTATGTACTTTAAAATTTTGTTCAATCCTCAAAACTGTATAAAGACTAACAGTTGCTTTACTTCATTAATTCTCAGTTGGATACTGGTCTCATTGGGAATCTCACCACATTGCAGCATTTGTAAAACTCATTTCGGCATTTTCCTAAGGGTGTATTTTGCACCGTCCACTCAATCATTGTCTGCCATTTTTTAAAATTATTGTAAAGTTTATATGTAATATCATTTATTCACAGTTGGATACTTGTCTCATTGGGAATCTCACCATTTGCAGCATTTGGTCATTGACAACTAGTTTCCTAAGGGCTTATTTTGCACCAATTTTTAAATGATTGTAAAGTTTATATGTTAAAATATCTGTTGAAATAGAAGTATGTCTCGCCTACTTCAAATTTTGAAAAATAAAATGCAAATATTGAAGAATAGCAATACTATGTAAAGTATGAAAAATACCCCAAGTCAATACAGTGTATATCATGACTCAAAGTCAAATAATTTCCGAGATATGAGAAATATTTATGTGTCAATGTTCATCCAACATTTGCAACTAGACAGTTTTCGGCAGCAAATTTCCAGGACTCAAGAATTTCTGAAATTCATATCAGATCTTTATGAATAAACTGTTATCACAGAGATATGGCTTGCTTTTTTGTAATTTCGATAATGCAAATGTTGATATTAAAATAGCAACAATTAAACATGCAAATTTTGCAAATATTCAAAGTCAATAAACCATGGCTAAAGGTTCATGGCTAAACCATCTCCATGGAAATGAGATGTGCCAATGCTAATACAACTGCGTACCAAAAACCATTGACTTATCATAAGAAGTTACCTTTAACCAAACCTAAACATTAAGACAATAACAATCAAAACCAAGCAGTAAACTAAAACTCACAAACCAAAGGACATTTTTATCAACAGTTATAAATAATAGTTAAGAAACAACACGAATTCCACTAAAAACCAGGAGTGAAATCAGGTGCTCCGGAAGGGTAAGCATTTCCTGCACAGTATATGGCACCCGTTGTGTTATTTCTTTGTTCAGTTCGGTAATGAAGAAAGGTTATTATGACTGAGGAAGAATATCAGATATGATTTCTGACACACTTTTGTCATAATGGCCAATTAGCTCATGTTGGTGACTGTAAAATTTCTCGAATGATGATCTTTATTTGATTGATTCATAGCCCTGTCTTAGCAACTTTCGAGAAAGCAGTATTCCTCGTTCAACAAAATCAACCTACATGTACTTTGAGCTAGTTAAAGTAACAGATCAATTGAGACACATTTACTCAATATGCTGGTGCCACTGGGATGTTGCTACACAAAAATGGAAAGTTGACTATAGGAAAATTAAAATCATCGCGTTTGTCATAAATTATGGTATTCAACCCACAACCGACCGATCACAAACTAATACATGAAAACTAAGCAAAAGTCTGAAAGTCAATAGACTATGACTTAAGGGGCGGGGTCAAATAATATCCATGGAATTGAAATATTCAAATGCATATACAACAGCATACCAATTATTATTAACTTAGTTACTTACTACTGGTTCCCATAAAGAAGACCTAATCACACACTAATACATTGTTGATGCCGCCGCTGCCGGAACAACATACCCGATGTCTCACTTTTTTACAAAAATGAAAGGGAGCTTATTTTAATAGTTAGATGGGACCTTATTCATCAATGTCTTATAAAAATTGGTGAAAGCATTGTTGAGGTAACTACATGTTGATGAACGATGGACATTTGGACAAACAACAGTATGAACAAGGAATTATTTTAATTTGGAATAACTTTGAATTGAAGAAAAATGACAAGTAAAACAAATGGTATTGTAAACATGGTAAAAGGACAAAACACAGTAATATGCTTCATTCCTTGCAGTTGCAAGCCCAGTGTTCCATATTTTTCTGCAGTTTATGGTACTGGGCAGTAGTTAGATTGGTACACTTTTTGTGGTACCAGGTATTGCAATTGTCACATTCAATCCAAAGAAGAAACGGAGAACCCTTCTTTCCACATTTTCCACATTTATCACTTTGACCAACTGGTCTGACTTCTGGCAATTTAGCAAATTGTTTCCTTGGAGAAAGTGCCCCCTGTGGCTGCTCTTGTTGTGGTCTCTTTCCTTTTCCAGATTTTAGCTTAATTTGTTGTTGCTCTTGGTTTGACTGTTGTGGTGCCTGTTGAGCTGCTATCGCTTCTGGTTCTTGGTTTGGGTGTTTTGGTGCCTGTTGAGCTTCTGGTTCTTGGTTTGCCTGTGTTGGTGCCTGTTGAGCGTCTGGTTCTTGGTTTGGCTGTTGAGCTTCTGGTTCTTGGTTTGGCTGTTGAGCTTCTGGTTCTTGGTTTGGCTGTTGAGCTTCTAGTTCTTGGTTTGGCTGTTGAGCTTCTGGTTCTTGGTTTGGCTGTTGAGCTTCTCGTTCCTGATTTGGCTGTTGTTGTGGCTGTTGAGCTTCTAGTTCTTGGATTGGCTGTTGAGCTTCTGGTTCTTGGTTTGGCTGTTGGGCTTCTCGTTCCTGATTTGGTTGTTGTGGTGGCTGTTGAGCTTCTAGTTCTTGGTTTGGCTGTTCAGCTTCTGGTTCTTGGTTTGGCTGTTGAGCTTCTGGTTCTTGGTTTGGCTGTTGAGCTTCTAGTTCTTGGTTTGGTCGTTGAGCTTCTGGTTCTTGGTTTGGCTGCTGTGGTGCTAGCTGGTCACCGTTCACTATAGTAACTATTTCTAAAATTTAAAAGTCAATTGTTAAGTTTCAGGGTAGAAACATTTTTTTTATATAAAACAATATTTCTCCTGGGGTCTCAAATTTTTTGTTGAAATTAAATTGAATAAATCATGAAATAAAAAAAAAGAATTTTATTTATTGCTCCTTACAGATTATTTTCTCTTTAAGTTCAATGAGCACCTGCTTAAATTATGTGAACATTATGACTTGCTGCTTAATTGATTAATTGGAGAGTTGTCTCATTGGCACTCATACCACATCTTTTTTATTATCTATTAATTCATTTTTAAAGTAATTTCTTTCTAAAGGGACATATGTGCAAAACTTGTTTGTTCTTATTTAAATTGAGAGAATAAAATTAAAGAAATAACAACTCAATGCACACATCATATGAATGATGGATGCCTTAAACAGAAATTATAAATTGTGTAGCACAAAAGATATTGGTGTTTTCCAATCATGGTGTTTTAAAGTACTGAAACAGTTGATTATTAATTACCTTGCCACTTGCCATCACCAAAAAGTGCTTTTGGAATAAGAACACACTTAGTAGGTCTGCCATTGATTCTTGTAGTTTTGTTGAACAAGGCTCCACTTTGTTTTAGCTTGGTCTCTATGTTGTCTTGACCAGCCCATAAATTGGGAAGTGAATCTTTCTTTACTGCAAGAGATGAACCTCTAACAATGGCTGTGTCAGTCATGATTAATTTCTACAACATAATCATGAAATAATCAAGAAATTGCTTTATATAACATAAATATTACAATTCTCCTTTGTGCATTTAAAATGCAAAGCATCTTATATACCCTGTAAGATGGAGAATTTGCATAATGATACAATCCACTTCAAGACTCTAGCTGTCTTTTTGTTACTTATTTAATTTATAAAGAGGTTAATTCAATATCATGTGCCCAGCTGTATCAGATACATTTGCCACCAGATATTAACCAAGCAACATTCAATAAAACTAATCACTACATTGTTTATATGTATTTTCTTATTTACTAAGGTTTAGCAGAGACACTGTTGGTAGTTTATACATTTCTCATTCAAACTTTATTGAATATAGAGTTTTTAAAAACTCCATTCAATATGTTTTCTTTAAGGTGGTACTTAACACTACAGGGAGATAACTAAAATCAACTAAATGTTTTAATTACGTTTTTAAGGGGGCTCACGGTCTAAATCCTTTTTTTCTTATCGAATATAAGATTTCGCTACTTTTTTTCATAAATGAACTTTATCTTATACCTAATAGAAAAATAAAATAAAAAGAAGGGTCACCGATCATTTACGCTCACAATTGCCTTCGAAAGAAGCATACATTTCAATAAAGGTATTTTTTTCTGTTGAACTAATAGGAGAAAAAGAGGTAATATCAAAATAAAATAAGAACTTAATTACAGAAATCGCTTACATTTTGCAATTATTTAGTTAATGTATAGCTTATTTGAAAACAATAGTAAAAACTATAGGTCACAGATGAGTAAAAAAAGATATTTCAATTTTAATGCCAAAAAATAGAATTTTTGCACCAAAGGGAGATAATTTGGAGCTTTTTCAATGATCTAAACATTTTGAAAGTCATCTGGGGCTAAATCGAGCTGATTTTTGGGGGTTTATTTTTGTATCATATCATAAAGTAATAATTTATAGTGTAAAAGATAAAATTTGTTATGAAAAAACAAATGTTTAAATTTTTTTCTAAAATTTTTATACCCCCCGAGCCTCCTTAAGGGAATATAAAGCTTCTCAATGATCAAAAATAGAGTTTGTCAAATTGCTATATAACCAGTGTAATTTTTCTGATAAAATGGTTGGTTTGAATATTTTGAAATTTTTACAGTTTTGTCTTAAGGTCAAAGTTCATATTACTTTGTAAACATTTTATGAAAATTGAACAAGCCAAATTAATTTTAGTAAAAGTGTTTGGTACCACCTTAAATGATTTTAAAATTTAATTGCAAAGACTTGGATATATGAGATGTAAGTATTGGCTGAAATATGGGTTATTCAATGATAGAACATCATCAATATATCGGAAAGTAAAATTAAAGAATTTCGCAAGGTGCTTTTTCTTTTTGTCTTTTAGAAGGTTCTGAATGAATTCTGCTTCATACGAGTACAAAAACAAATCAGCCAGCAGGGGTGCACAATTAGTACCCATTGGAATACCGACTGTCTGTTGAAATATAAATCCTCCAAACTCAACAAATATATTGTCGATCAAAAAGTCCAGCATTTTGATAATATCATCTTCTGTATATTTTCTGGGGGATTCAGTGTGATTTTTCACAAAATATGAATTATTGTAACCCAAAACGAGAAATTTGTATCTACGATTTCCATTTTTATAGAAAAAGCTCTGTTTTATGAGATGGTGTAGTCGATCTTTCAACTGAGCATGGGGAATAGTAGTATATAGCGTAGAAAAATCAAAGTTTTTATGTTGCTGCAAAATTGCAAAGATTGTGATTGAAGGTTAAGCAGTAGATCTTAATTCGGTCGTTTTTTTTTTTTTAGATAATTGTACTAACCTGAAACAGCAAAACCTGCCACTGCTTTACCTGCTATAAAAAACTATTAGTGTGATAATTTACTACATTTAACTGTAAATATGTCCTGTTTTCGATAGTTTTATTTGATTTTTTTAATCAGTCACTTTTGCAGGTAACTTTATTAAATCGGCTTGTTGTAAATTTTCATTTATCAGTAAATTTATCCATTTTTTTCCGCGAGGAAAGACCTTATTGTTTTTCTCATGTTTTTTTTTTCATCCAGCATTTTTTTGACATGGCCTCCCCTCGTTTCTATTGGAGTTATCAAGACCAAATATAGACCATCGGTAGACGTCATCATGAAGTATTACCAGATGAGGCGGTATAGGATTTCATCATCCCCTTTAGAAGTTATCTCCCTTTTATTGTTTTTTTTTCGACATGAACCCCCCTCGTTGTTTTTGAAGATATCATGACCTTATTTGGACAATAGTTAGATCTCATCATCAGTTAACTTTTTCACGGTCATATTGCTTGCAACCTAATGCAAAAAGTCCATAAATTTATAAGAGATAAAAGCAAAGGTCAAAATCTAGAACGTTGAAGATCGATAAACAAACTGAAATACAATCTTATATCATAAGATCTGATCCTGTAACAAATCTCAGAAAATCTTGAGAGGGAATTGTTGTCAAGATCCTTGATGAACCGTTAAAATGCTTCCTCATGTGTTGAGTAGCTTATAATATTAATTACCTTTTTTGGGGTCGGCGCAAGTTTCTGATATGTGGTTTGAAATGTTCTTTCGAAAGTTTTTTGGACAACCGCTTAGAAAAAATAAAATTCCCAGAATCAATGAAGAAATTAGGTTCTTTGATTATTGCATTAATTATGTGCTAGCTGAGTTATCATTTTTAAAATGTTCTGGCTGTTTGGTAGTGATTCATTTACAATCAATTTTTTTCAAAATGTCCAAGTCGTCTGTACAGTACTTGCAAACTTAGGCGTTACTATTTTAGCGATCAGTCAGCGGTAAAACTGATTCCAATAAATGTTCCTATAGATTTTGATATTTTTTCTGAAATTTTCCAGACATGAAATCTTTTACTGATATTCTCCAGACACAATTTAAAAAAAAAAAATTCTCCCTTTAACAGTGTACATACTTTCAACCAAGCTCGCAATGTCTGCGATATTCCGAGTGTGTTCTACTGTATGATGAAAATGACAAATAATGTTTCTAATATTTTTTTTATTTCTGTAGTGTAAATGTACATCATGCATGACGTGCGTGTTTGAACTATTCAAATGAACTTGAAGGGGTCCGTAGTTGGCCTGTTGTAAGGCAAAATTTCTGTCCCAAAGGCATTCAATTCCTGATTATTTTTTCCCAGGTGATAGTGTAACCTAAAATTTCACTAATATAATGCATACCCATGTTAAACCTACAATAAAGTATACTATTATTTTGATTCTGATTAGGACATTCACAGTAATTTTGATGTCCAATATTTAGATGTATATGTATGTAAAAAAGAGAAGTGTTGGTAAAGTCTCTTCCAGGAATTTCATTTTTCTTTATAAAGAAGCGGACATCTGACATTGTCACTTTTCAGAGAGAAAAGTTTTGAACAACAAGCGTGAACACTTCACTTATGATCATATATAGCCATTAAGTCAAAAATGCCAATTTCAGAAACAACACTGTACCGTCATAATAAATTAATTAGTAACATCATGTGCATCATTTAAGAGTCAAAGAAATATGCGATATTAAAATTAACATTAAACCATATATACATATATAATACTAAAATTACGAGGTCCAATTTGTCAGCCGTCATCATGTAAAAACGATGAACCAAAGAATTCAACTTAATATATAACTAATATAGTACAATAGTGTTGATTGAAAATTACACCACTCCAGGCCTCTTTGTTTCCTACATAATTAATATTGCCAATAATTAAGAAGTTCCGGATCGAATCCGACACCGATACCAATAGTATATTCACCTGTTACCTATTACCTTATCCCCATCTGTACGTTCCGCATCTGATAGGCGCACCTCCAAACGGTGTATTTAGAATTTTGCTGTATACTGTTGAGTAAAAAATACTCCATTCCAGGCCCTTTTGATTTCCAATAATTGATAGGTTCAAACAGAAAGATTTTGAAAGCAGAGAAAATTGTGCATCTTATAATCGACATGACTTTATCAGATGACAATACCAATACTAAAATAAGGCATACGCATAGTTATATACTATAATTAAGTCACGGACCCGGGATATCACGGGTGTGTTCTAGTATATATATATATATACTATAAAACTATACAATACTAAACCACGACAGATCAGATTTCAGTTTTAGCGGCATCACTTTAACTGTTTTACAATATTGCCCTTTCTATATTTGATTTAAATGGTGAATTCTTCTACTCCATAGCCAAGTTTGAGTTAGTGTTAAACAAATGAAATGACCCATATATACTATACTCTTTATCACAGCACCTAGTTCAAGCACAAAATCTATACCTATGGACATTTTTATACATGTTATTTTTTTTATCATTTAAAAACTCTACAGTGACTGAATATATATACTGTTAAGGCCTCCACTGTTCAGTTAAAAAGAGTCAGAAGCACAGGTGAAGAAATTTCATTCAAGAAGATAAAGTTGAGAGATGAGGAAGGTGACATACAAGTCTGTTTATGGAGGAACCTTGCAAGCACAAATATACAAACTGGTGATATTGTCCATTTAAGCAATTTCATTGTTACAGACACCTTCAACAACATGAACCAACCAGTTCCAGCAATATCCAACAAGTTTGGTAGTGCAACTGTTGAAGTAAGTGATCATTTATTAAGTCAGTCAATAGAACTAAATGTATTAATTACATTTAAAAATCCAATATAGGATTATAATTCATTTCTTCTACCAATGGCAATGGCCAATAATTTGATATAAATACTAGTAACATATTATTCTATATAATGAAAGGTCACTTTTTAAAAACAGTTCAGAGAGTGACAGAAAGGCAATTATTATTCTTAGGTTGTCAATCATCTGTTCATTTAAAAAACACATCTTCACCTAACTTATATGTATTTGCTTGCAGTTGCAAACACTTTTTTCAAACTTTACAGACAATTACATTAGGTATACATATACATGTCATATAGCTTAACTTGCTTCCTAACTGAATTGCAAGTTAATAAATATGTAAGGTAAACTATCCTCATGTCACAGAAAACTAAGGTTTATTTTTTTTTTTAGCTCACCTGGCCCAAAGGGCCAAGTGAGCTTATGCCATCACTTGGCGTCCGTCGTCTGTCGTCGTCAACTATTTCAAGAATCTTCTCTGAAACTACTAGGCCAAATACTTTCAAACTTTAACTGAATGTTCTTTAGGATATCTTGTTTATAAATTGTATCCGAAGTTTTGATCTATCAACAAACATGGTCGCCATTTCAATGTCCGATCTAACATGACATATCTCGTCCTTGATTTATCGTTTCCGTTGTTTAGGCACGCAGGCGATTCAGTATCCGCTATGTATCTTCCTGGTTTGAAGTTGATTTCTATAGTATATCATTGCAATCTCAAGAGCAGTCGTTGAAGTCGTTCCGGCGCTTGAAACAGTGGCTTTTTGTAGATTATTTTAGATGGTTTTAACCGTATGTGTATTAGCGGCGGGGTTAAACATTTAGTTTTTTTTTAGAACTCAACCCTGTTTTGGTAACAGCATATGATTTAATATTTACATCATCAAGATGTAATAATAAGGCCAAAAACCTACTTTTGTTTACAAAAAAACAAAAAAAACATTATTTAACCGTTGCTTAGCACTATTTTGGTTGCTAATCGTTTTATCAGCATGATATACAATTGACTTGCTTTCATTTCTTACTGCTAATTATTCTTGCATGTATTAACCAATCTAACCTGATTGTACTCTAATTTGTACAATTAAAAATCAAAAGGTTTTTTTTTTGTAGTTCAATTTCATTTCTATCTTTTTCGGTTGTTGCTAAGCAAATTTTAGGTTGCTATGGTCAATTTCATTTTCTTGAAAAAAAATAATGATGACTCAGACATCATATATATGAAAGATAAATCATTTACAGTAGCTTAATCTTTAAATATTGCTATATTAATACCTCATATGGCCGAAATTACAAATTTTTGAACCGTTGCTAGGCAAAATTTTTGTTGCTAGGTTGTTGCTTAGCATTTTTTTGAAGTGACTTTTCATTTGCAAACTTAAGTAGGTGTTAAACAAACAATATTATTTTGAATTATGCTAATGTGTAATGAAAAAGCAATGCATATGTGATAATTTGGTTATCTATTTAAACCGTTGCTAGGCAACCTTCCTTTCACCGGAACATAAAAAAATCATAGTTTTGAATAGTTTCTACACTAAGGCTATCAATGATGCATATATAAACTTATTTGGGAAGGGGGCCAAAAACGCCTCTTATCATACCTTGTCCTTTTGAAGCTTGAGGAGATGAGAGTTAACTGGGGATGTTTTATATATATTACCGGTAAGGAAGACATACAAGATTGTCAAAATATTACAAGAGACTTTAAAACACATCAAGAAATGTCTGACAACTGTTCATGTACACAGGTACTAGTTAAGTGGTAATGGACGTCATATTAAATATGCATATTACAAATATATTAAAAGAAATATAGTTTCTTTTTCATGCTTAACATTGCATTCACCAATTGTTTAAAAATTACACACAATTGATATGCCACACTGAAAATCAATACGAATTTAATTCGACACAATTAAGATGATTCAGTTATGTTTCTTTATATCGTATAATTTAATAAAAGATGTGTCTGTGTCCAGTCACGGATTGTATAGTGTCACTTCAAATCCTTGGTCTGGTGCACATATTTTGTATCATAAATATTATTCCCATACTTGTTCTTTTTTTAATTTCAAGAGAGTGGAAAAGGAAAAATATGACATATAAAGATAAATAATTGTTTTGTTTTTAGAAATAACCTGGACATTGATACTGTGAAACCCTTTCCTGTTCACATAAGCAGGTTCATCTTCGGTAGGTGCTTGTATATGTACGTGTGTCCCATCTATACACCCGATAACATTAGGAAACCCAGCTTTTTCATTCTCGTATTTCTTTCCAAGTCTGCTCTCAACTCATTGGCTATAAATTCAATGCTTTCTCGTCCAAACCTGTACCTGTGTCGTAGTTCCTCATCACTAAAATCTGTATTCAATGGATTAAAACCTCTGTAATGTTTTTCTCTTCTAACTCTTGGTAGAAACATATCAATGGCAGCCATTTTTTTCTATCTTAATCATATGATTAAGATTTAATACACCTCAAAGAGGTCGATTAAGTTTAACGACAGTGTAAGCATTTTAACGACGCGTTAAATAAACGACAAGTTGAACAACACACTAGTAATTTTAATCGAATGATTAAGAAATTTTAACGAGTCGTTAGCACTAACGACAAGTTGAACAACAGACCCCAGGATGTTACAATAGTCAACGCACAATTTTCCTCTCCTTCACTAGAGAGCTTATCTTAAGACAAACGTAAACGTAAGGTAAACGTAAGTCTACGTTTACGATCACCTTTGTGAAACACTCGTAGCTAAAATCTTACGCTTAGCGTACGTTTTATCGTAAACGTAGATCTTACGACTGTTTGTGAAACGATAGCCAGGTCTATAATAGAGGTATTCAAAATAACTCTTTGAATTAAATTTTAGACAAGTTGAATTTCCATTCCCCCCCCCACTCTCTTTAAATAATGATGCACATTTATACCCCAATGGGGTTGAAGACATACATTAATCAACATAATAAGTTGACAATTCCTATTAAAAAAATAACGGTTGAACATACAATATTAAACTGTGTTCTCTTAAGGTTCATCATAATAAGTAGAAAAATATGGCCGTATTTTCACTTTCTCTGTGTACACACTTAGCTGTGCAGTTTCGAAAGTTTTCAGGCCTGGCATCACTAGTTATGTAAAAGTTTAATGTATTTTGGGATTTCAATGGGCCTTTTTTTTTTTTTTTGTGAAAGCTGTAAAAATAATTTTAAGTTTGGAATCAACTTTGTGATGCTCCCTCTCATGTAACACATTGTTTGCATTGTACTGATTGTCATGGGCAATAGATATCTACTCACTCCTAGGCAAGTTGAAGGTATTAATAGAGTTGACAGTATCAAAAGCAATTCAGGAGTTACTTTATTTTTACACCTTTTTCCAGGAAAGAAAAATGCCCTTCAATATCTAAATAAGATTTTATCTTGCTGAACCACAAAATGCATTTACTTCAAATATTCCAAACTGTACAATTAAGTCTGTTCCCAGAATTGTTTAAGCGGTGGAAATAAACTCATCATAGATACCAGGACGAAATTTTGTATACACGCCAGACGCGCGTTTCGTCTACAAACGCGTCCACATTTGCATATTTGTTAAAATGAAGCCTTAATATTAATTTTTAAAAAATACCGTGATCAAAGATGCTTGAATTTCCCCGTTGGCGGCTGGCACGATGCTATGTTGGTACAAGTATTGTTTAAATGTGTCACTGATGAATTGAGGTCCTTGTCATTTGCGACTGATCAAGTCAAACCATGCATTTTGTCCAGAGCATCAACTACCGGCTTTGCACTTGTACTTTAACTTATAAATGTCACCCCACTTTCTTTACACGTGGCATCGGATTTAACGTCACCATGAAAAAAACCCAACAACATATTAATAACATAAATTTCATTGCATATGTGTGCTTTCCATCTGTGATATCGGGGGAAAATAAAGGATGGAGGATAAGGTTTCTGTAAACAAAATTGTTTTTGGATAGATTAGAACTTGTTCTAAATCTTCACTTAGGCACCGGCCTCCCTAACAACACGACAGGTTAGCTTCTGTTACTAAATAAAAATTAGGTAGCACAATACAAAGATTTTGCATCCCAAATAAGGAGATTCAAGCAGAGGTCAAGCTGAGTTGTACAAGAATCTTAAAATATTTTGGGATGCTATGAAGAACAAAGATATATAAGTCAATATGATTGGAACTGTTCTTACAAACTTTCCACGTATTTCGATCCTTATGTGGCTCTTATAAAGTTGAATTTCAAAATCAGTTAAGGACAACAGGATGTCTTTGTCCAGAGCATTGGATGTTTTTCCTTTCAGGTAACCAGCTACGGTTAGTATTTGCACTTCTCATCTCCTCTTTCTGTTAAACAGTGAAACATCGCAAAGAGTAAATTGTGCGAGGTCCAAATAGCAGTTCTCCTTTCTAACCCTTTTCACAAATCGAAAAAGCTATTGAACGTCACCGAATAAAGGAAGAAGTTTTTGCACATTGCATTTATTTTTCTGGGACGTCTGTCTGGCTATGCTGGATATTCGACTGTTCCATTCAGCATCGTAAAGGCTACTGAAATTTTTAGCGTTAGTAATTTTAGATTTGTCATTTGCCGAAATGCCTGCACTTTTATTGATTGCAATATAGTTCTGAATTTTGTCTGAATACTTCTTATTTAGTCAGAAAAAGTTTCAGAAATATTCAGAACTTCTGAATACTGTCTTATTTGTCTGAATTATTAAAAAATACAAGTAAGATCAATTCAGAAACCAAAAATTAAATTAAATACACCCCTAAATATCTGAATATTGTCTGAATTATTCTTAATCATTCAGATATTATGTCAGACAAAATTCAGAAAACTGGAAATAGGTAAATTATAATCTCATAGATCTGAATATTGTCTGAATTTTTCAAAATCATTCAGAAGTTACGTCAGACAAAATTCAGAAAACTGGAAATAAGTAAATTATAATCTCATAAATCTGAATAATGTCTGAATTTTATTTGCGCAGTAACTGGTTTCACATTGTTTACAAGGGAAATCATGTACTGTGGATTCATTAATATTCGTTGGATACCAATTTTCGTGGATTTCGTGGGTACAGGAGAACCACGAAATTAAATGTTCGACGAAATACAAATTTTGTAAAGAAATGAGTGTAGACTTTGCCAAAACCACGAAATTAAATATCCACGAATATGAAAGTTTTCCTCAAACCACGAAAATTGGTACCCACGAAAATAAATGAATCTACAGTATACAGAAAAGCATTTGGTGAATTTCAGAACAATTACTTGCTGGAATTCAGAAGACGTACATTTCATGAAGTTTTACATTAAAACATAATAGTTCTCACTAAATTAAGTATATGAATAAAAGTTTTATACTATAAACTTTCTATTAAGTTATGATGTTCAACTTTTTTTTCTACAACTTATTTCATAATAAGATTTTAAAATATACATGTTGTGTTTTTTTTTTAATCTTTTTCTATGTCATTTGGAAATTGTCCAACAACAAGAAGGTTCTCTGTGTCCATAAATATCACTTTTCTCAAAAGTTTCTGTACAGGCACTAATACCATGTCCATTTCCCTTCAAAAAAAGAAAACCGATAGTTTATACATTTAATTCGCAAGCTCTTTAGTTGGATGTTAAAAATTAATCAAATCACAAGATTAATCAATGTACTGTTAAAACAAGAGGATGTTGGATTATCTTTCAGATTTTTATTTCTTTAATTTTCTTTCTTTAATATTTTAAGGGTATCTAATCTATGAAATTAAATATCTAAGTACATTTTAAAAAAGAAAGACTACTTTAATCAAAATACAGCTGGAAACAAACAAAAATAAATCCACTGAAATTAAATTTATAAATATAGAATATCTCAAATTTATAAATTTTAGAAACATATGTTTGTCTCTATGTATATACTGTAATTCTATTGTTTTATGTGGTTTCCTATCATTAAATTTGGTTTTAATGCTCTACATTTTTTTGGAATTAAAAAGTATCATTGTTCATGCTAAGAATATAAGGCTATTTATTGGCCTTCAACTTCGTCCAAAAATTAGCAAATATTGGTTACTTTTTTTTAAAGTGACCTGATTTAAAACTTTATAATATTAAGGTTAAATATTTTGTAAGTATTTTTTGTGTGTTTTTTTTATTTAATAGTTGCATTTAGTGTACCAAATAATATGAAACCTCGACGTTCGTGACGTCACATAACAAACAATTATGTCATTGAATAAATTGTGTCAAGCCCGATTGACCGTTCTATTGGACCTATTTTGAGGCTTTATTTTGTTTTAGCTTACATATATAAAAGCTGACTTTATGTATAAAAAAAATAGGAGTGGGATAAAGGGTGAGCTTCAGAGTTGCAAGATATGGATTAAACACCAAACTATTTTTAAATCGTCAGAGTTGCACGATATGGATTAAACAGCAGACTATTTTTTAAATCAAATATGCAAAACCACTGTATTTACTACATTTACTTAACATGATAAATTCATATATTGACTGCAGAGAAAGATTGAAAATGCTGCTAATAATGGTTTTACAGAACTGTATTTTAGAAATTCAACAGAATAAACTATATATAAATAATGAAAATAAGGTTGATAGAAAATCTGTAAGGTATTTACTATTCTTCCTAGACACCATACAACAATTTTCAGAACCATTGTCGACTAATCAAATGCATTCTAGCCTGTTCTAATGTTTGTGTTTCTCTTTAAGATCAAGGACATAGCCAGAAAGCTGGTATATTCACAGAGGCTCAAGCTGCAAATCTGAAGGTATACCAAATTTGTTCAATTGATTGCAACTACATACTGTTGAATAATTTGTACACATTTAAAAAATTAACATTGCCTTAGTGTTGTAACAAGTAAGCATGCTTTCCTTACGGACAGGAGGTCATGGTTCGAAACCCTATAGTTATAATGAATTTTAAGACTTCAAAATTGGATTTTGTAAATTAGCTGTCAAGTAAAGACTGCATGTTGAATCATAGTCAAATAATGTTAAAAATCCAGCTCAGTGTCAGTTTAGTACAGAGAAGGGTTGGTAAATATATATATATGTATATAAAAAAAAATAACTCAGCACTGTGGGCTATTCCAGAAAAAAAATGTATGGAAGACTTCCAACCCCCATAACTGTGGTAAACCCATAATTGAGTACAAATTACACATAAACTACGTTGAACAAAACTTCAACCAGATCTTGAAGTATGCACCTCATGTAGGCATATCAAAAAGTATTTGGTAAAGGAGCTTTTGAGATGCCTGATGTTACTGATAGATAGATACTGATGTAAAATGATGCATACATGTATAATGTTAAGTTTCATGCAATACGTTTTATCACTCCTGATGTGAACAATACATTCATATACTAATTAATATTTTTATTAATAGTTTTTTTTATGTTTTAGATGATAGAAATATGCCCCAAAACATTTTGTTTTATACCTATTAAAACAAAAGCAATTATATTTGGGGCTGTTAGCTCCAGGGGAGAGTTGGCAGCCCGGCTGTTGAGGGCCTTCTACACTGAAGAGGAACTGAGGGATGCAAAATCCCTTGGTAACCTTAGAAATGGTGCTGTCATTATTAGTGCCATAATAGGTAAGCTATCCACTAGAGCAACTTAGGTTAGGGTCCTTGTATACTTTTGTTGATGCTAAATTTACATAAGATAATAATTTTGACTTGAAATCACAAATCTGAAACAATTTATGCTAAAATTCATTGTCTTATCAGGGCCTTTTATAGGTGACTATGCCGTATAGGCTTTGCTCATTGTTGAAGGCCTTACGGTGACCTATAGCTGTTTGTGTCATTTTGGATAGTTGTCTCATTGGCAATCATACCACATCTTCTTTTTTTATAAATCTACACAAAAAGTGTTTTCACAAGTTTTTATTTATTTTGCTTTCCATTAATTGCTGTCACTTGACATATGAAGCAAATGCTTTCAAGAATATTGAATTTCATTGGGAGATCAAATCTTTCTGAGAGATAACCTAATCTCGAATCTAAATTTGGATTTTATGAAACATCAATACATATTTTATAGAAATACATTTTTTTCAGCTTGCAGCACAAGGTATAATAAGGAAAATCTTCCAGAAATGAAAACCATCAAAATAAGAAAAGCATTACATAATGCAGTTGCATATGCTAATAGGTATGTACCATTATGCTTATATATATATGTAAAATATTCTTATGAAATGCAATAATTTACATCATGTAAGGATCTTGTTAAACTTACATATAGATAACTGTCTGGAATTTAGATATTTTCTCAAAAATTGGCATTTTCTCTGAATTGTTTCAAAGACAAATTTAGGAAGTACAACAACCTATATTTATATGTCATGTCACATTAATATTTCCAGACATGAATGGTTTCAGAGGAGTTTCAGCTCAATAAAATCAGTCTCTTCCATTAGTAGTATAGATACTATAGATCAAAGAACTAATCTATATACAAAACAAGAAAGAAAAACCCGATTACAAGTATCAGTATAAACCACACCAACAATCACTGAACAACAGGCTACTGACTTGGGACAGTTTCATATGAAATATGCAACAGGATTTAAACATTTTAAAGGCATGCCAACCTTCATCCTAACCCTAATCAGCAGTATTACATAACAACATAAAAGGACTAGGAAATATTAGTTGAACATGGCTTAATTTGATCAAAGACAAGACTTATAATTTCATATGACAGACCCGCATTATGTCTCAACACACTCATCAATGATGCTCAATTCTTAGATGTAATAGTAAAAACCCAATTATAATATTGCAACATTGTTTGAAACTTCAACTTGATTGGACAATCTCACATATCTCAGTGTAACAATTAATGTTTGATGGTATGAAATCATGTATGCTAGGGCAGACGTTGCATGTTAATATTTGTTGAAATTATATAAACCCTTTTCGAACGTGAAAACTAAATGTATTACAAATAACTAATTATCAATTTTGTTTTATTTGACAGGGACAAGAAAGAAATGATCAAAAAGCAGAAAGTGAAGAAAGTTCTAACTCAAAGTTCTTAAATTAATAAATTTTAAATTCATATTTAATATTGTGTCACTTTTTCTTTCATGTATAGTCAAAAGACTGAATAGACACAGACAGGTGATTTTTTTGATTAAACAAGGAACTTATAAGTGGAAAACAGGGAAGGTTGGATAGTATAAGGTAATTAAGTAAATAATAGTTGCACAGAAATACTATTCTTGGAAGTTGTAGTACTAAAAACTGACTGAACAAGGATGCAATTTTGCTGAATGGTTTTTGATATGGCTGAATATGTCTTAATAAGGCTGAAGATTGTAGGAATTTGTCTGAATAGTTCTTAATATGGTTGAATATTTCTGAATATATATGAATATTTCTTAGTATGGCTGAAGATTGGAAGAATATTGGCTGAAGATTTCTGAATATTGCTGGATATGTCTTAAAAAATGGCTGAATATTTCTTAAATACAGCATCATTTGAACCATAAATTTTCTGAATATTTCTTAGTTTCTGAATACTGGCTGAATAGTCCGAAATTCAGTCAATATTCAGAAATAGACACAAATACAACATTCAGACGATTATTCAGATATAATTCAGAAATAATTAAGACAATATTCAGCCACCAATTTTCCATGACTAGACTGTTTAAATTATCGTCCGCTGGTTGTTTGATACCTCTCGGTTATTATAGATTACTATTATCTATACAGTAACCTATAGTTGATAAAAAAAAATTACGTTTAACCTTGGATAGAGCCATATGGTCGCATTAGCATTTATAGTAGGATACTACACATGTGGTTGTTATTTTTTACTGTCTGGATGTCGAGTATTCATCTGTATCACATAAATGTCTCATTCGCAATTATATGATACTATTACAAGTAATGTTGATAAGTTACTGTCTTGTTTAACTTTTAAAACCTGTGACTTTGATGTAAAGTTATCTCATTGGTACTCGAACCAATTTTATTAACTCTATATAATACAAGAGGCTGTCACAACGACAGCAAACCGGATTTATTAACATGGCAATATCACAAGAACCATAACTGATGAACGGTGAAAGTGAAAATTGTCAGTATCAAATTTGACCTCCATTTTGTAATCAGTATCAACATATTAAAATTTGAAAAGCTTAGGTTGAATGGTTCATGAGTAAATGCAACAACATGAATGGAAACACCATTTTTCTATCTTTCAAGAACCATTACTCCTCAAAGGTAAAAATCGAAATCGCCATTATTGAACTTGACCAACATTTTGTCATCAGTAACAACATATTAAAATTTGAAAAGCTTTGAATGAACAGTTCATGCGTAAATGCAGGGACACGACTGTAAACGTCATTTTTCAATCTTTTCAAGAACCATAACTCATGATCGGTAAAAGTCAAAATCGTCATTAATGAACTTGACCTCCATTTTGTCATCAGTAACAACATATTAACATTTGGAAAGCTGTGTTTGAACAGTTCATGCGTTAATGCATGGACAAGACTGGAAACGCCATTTTTCAATCTTTCAAGAACCATAACTGCTGAACGGTAAAAATCGAAATCGCCATTATTGAACTTGACCTCCATTTTGTCATCAGTAACAACATATTAAACATTTTAAAGCTTTGGTTGAACAGTTCATGAGTTAATGCACGGACAACATTTGGTTGCCGCCCGCCCGACCGACTGCCCGCCGTACATCCCCAAATCAATAACCGACATTTTTGTCACAAAAAACCGGTTAAAAATATAATTCATCAATTACAAAGTGAAAAGTAGACTTTATTTGGCACAACTCAATGACATGGAATTCATGAAGTAATTGTCTAAATCAAATTTGGACGATTAAGATATTTAGAAACTTGATGAATTTTGCCATTTTCAAGCTCTTTTATGGTATACACCTTCCCTTTACTGTCGTCATTTTTCAATATTTATAACAAGTCCTTTCTTCCAATACCCGCACAGAAAAACGTTTGTATCCGCGGATAAAGCTGAATTTGGTTTAAAGTCTATAACTTCATTAAACTGCGGGACGAAACGTTTGCATTTCTGTAAGTTTGGATACTTTTTTGGGGAACAACTCCTCCGGATAAAAGCTACTGTCCCATTCTTCACGATTCTGAAAAGCGTAAAAATAAAGTTAAAATAAAATCAAACCAAGTAATGAAAGTAACAAATGTAACAAATTCAAAGAGTTCAAGACGTGATTATGAATTAAGCAAAATCCGTAATAAAAGAACATTATTTTTTTTTTTTTTTTTTAGTTTAAAAATTTCAAATAACTTTACTATAACATTCAAAAGTACATACACAAATGTGCGTAACCAACAAATACTAGATTACAATTTGTTTAATCACATTTAATTCTATATTTTGTCACACGGTAGGTAAGTTGCTTACCTGAGACATATAAATTTCTGTTTCCAAATGACGGCGTTTCAGGCCTGCTATACCAGAATCAGTACGTTGTATAAATCTCCTCGCATAAAAATACACGCCCAAGTAATAATCAGAATGCCTTCTTTTTAGTGTAGGAATCCACATGTAATTAATAAATCTATACTCATTTTTTTTTCTAGAGTTAGTCTACTGATAGGTATGGACCTGGTGTGTTTGATATTAACTTAAGCATCGGTATGACAATGAAAACTTAATCCTGGTTTCTATGAGGAGTTTATTTTCAGATTGAAGTACTTGTTCATAGCCTGAGATCCTGAAATGTTACATTTCAAAATGCTACTTATTTCTCTTGCAATTATTTCCGAAATGCATTCTGATTTCTTGTTTTTCGAAACTCATCATGTCTTATATGCACTAAAATATCTTCTCGTCTGTCTGTCTGTCCAAAGATGAATGGTGCTACTAGTACATGGTGTGTCTGTATTACATGATGATGTAGATGCCATATTATCTGGCTAATAACTTTCTAATTTATATTACTATCCATTTACTATAACTTAAACAGCTGAGTCTGAAAAACAAAAACAAAACTATCGGCGATCACAATAACACATATAATTTGTAGCACATAGGAACCAGTGGAAGTCGTGTAGTATGTTATCACAATTCAGTAAAATATAGGATAACCTAAGTCAATAAAGTGTAAAATGTAGGTCATAGAAACTGGCTACAAAAACGTGTAACAAATCAGGATTGAAAATGAACAGTTCTCTTTGAGAGTTTAGTGAATATTGCACAAAACCATTAATGAAAATTCATTTGATGTTTTTTTTTTCTTTAAAAAATGTCCTGTACAGTATACCAAGTTAGGAATATGGCCATTGTTAAAGTATAGTTTGCTTCTGTGTGTGTTACATTTTCACTTTGTGTCGTTTGTTTCCTCTTATATTTGAGTGAATTTACATTACTATAAGACGTGTCATGGTACTTTTCTATCCCAAATTCATGTATTTATTTTTGATGTTATAATTGTTACTCTCATCGGATTTTGTCTAATACTTAGTTGGTTTCTGTGTGTGTTACATTTTAATGTTGTGTCGTTGTTCTCTTACATTTAATGGGTTTCCCTCAGTTTTAGTTTGTAACCCGGATTTGTTTTTTCTATCGATCTATGAGTTTCTAGCAGCGGTATACTACTGTTGCCTCTATTTAACACAACTTTCAATTTCCCTTTCATGAATGTGACCTATCGACTGAGACTGTTTACCGGATTTGTTATTACATAAGCAACACGACGGCTGCCACATGTAGAGCAGGATCTGCTTATCCTTCCGGAACACCTGCGATCACACATAGTCAGACTACGCTTCTTAGTTTATAAGTAATTGGAACTTTTTTTTACTTTTCATATATTTCTGACAGTTTCCCCCACCTATTCGCATATTTCAAGCCGGAAAACGTGACATACTGTGACTGGCACGTCCAATCATTTTGTATATACTCAGCAGGCCACCTACGGACCCCTCAAAGAGTTGTAGCAAGGGTTCCTAACGTGCAAAGAGCGTGGCACTCTCCTTACACGAGGCATCGGATTTAACGTCCCCAATCTGACCGGATGTGACTGCGAACTTGATACATCCCGCACAGCCAAACGGACGCCCCACTTCGACAAGCGTTTTACTGCCGGTCGGAGAAAGACCATATTTCTAATCCCCAGTCACCCTTGGGAGTTCAATTGAACCAAAATCAATCAAATGCATAACAATCTACATTAAAGTTTATTTAAAAATCTAAATTAAAAAATGTATTTCTTTATATACAATATATAAAATTTTTGATGGACAGACGGATGGACGAAGATCATTTCTCGATTCCTTCGTTGCATCGGGGCGGGGGACAACAAAATAGAAGGTGCACTACAGTTCCTCGTGAAGATCATTCATTGCAACTTTCATTTCAATTCAGGTGTTGGAGGAGTTCATAGTTAAAGAAATGTGACAGAGGACAAAAAAGTGATCCCTATATGTCACTTCCCAAATTTGGGGCAGGCGACACAATAACAAACTTGTTTTGTGACTATGTTCGGTGTTACATAGTAAAGAATCTTGGTAATACATTGTCTTACCATATATTGTGTAAACAGGCTAAATATATAACATTCAGATGTCTGACACAGTTTTTTTGAGTTTTCTTGTATTTTAGGTTTCTGTGTCATTAGCCTTTAACCTACATCTCTTTTTATTCATATAAGATGACGTGTTAGTATTACAAATACAAGTTGAAATAATGGTGAAAGCTGACCTGTTTGTGTGCAATGCATTGTCAGAAGCCTTTAAGACTAAATAAAATTTCATTGGTTTAGCATTAATGGCACCAAACTGAAGTAAATGTTATCTACCAACACAATTTAAAATGTTTGTTTTCTTTTTTTGTGTCTTACAACGCTGGGTCGAACTACTTAACAATCAAACCAAGCAGCACCTAAGATTAATACCTGCAGATATGCAATGCTGAAATATCCGAAAAGTGACTTTATTACACTCCTCACAGCATCATCTGTGTCATCAGCGGAAAAGGTTATTTTTCCCACCATCTTTCTTTTTGCCAAGTTTGTAAACATGTTTGACCTAGGTGTCAAGATGTGATGATGTTTTGTAATAACTCGTCCCCTCCTCTTTTCTCTGACTTCCACAGCAACTGCTCTTGTGCGCTTGGGGCGTCTTATCACAGGCTTTATAAAAATATTTCCATTGAACAGTTGTATTATCATGCCAACTTATTTAGGCCATCAATAAAAAATTATACAACTTTACAGTATAGCTGTTGCAAAACGCTGCCTGCCATGAGATTTTTGTTCATCTTATAATATGTATGGTAATAACAAGATCATGTAAAGGCCAGGTGAGCTAAAAAGTTGTGTCTTCATAAAACCAGTGTCAACAGAGACTGTAACCATAGTAATACTTACAACATTTTTACTGCCGCAGTTCTGTTGTTTTTTTACACATAATTTCCCTTGAAATAATATGATTATGTAACTTATAAACTTACCATTACCATACTCACAATACTGGATGGCCGCACACGAAGTCATCATCAGAATTTCTTGGATCAGCAGACTTTGCAATGTAGCACTAGAATTCTGAAAACAAACATTAGTCAAGCATCCGTAGTAAATTACAATTAAAAATATACTTTATTGAAAGCACTTTACGCCCATATGGGCGTTTACATATATACAACAATGAAAATAAACAATGCTGACACTTTGAACTATAATCCTTGTCTTTCTTTAAATCAATATATGTATATATAAAAGAGATTCAACTTATATCAAGGACTCCCTGGCCTCAGTCTTAGTGACTTTTTTTTAAAAGGGAGCCTAATTTGCAAGTGTCCTGTTTTGTTTCAGGATTGAGGATATGTTTTAATTTGTCTATATCATTTAAGTTATTATATTTATTTTCATTTAAAAATTCTTTTCTTAATTGTTCACTTATTTTACATTTAAAAAAGAAATAAAACTCTTCATCTAGTACATCACAATGTGTACATGAGAAAGTAGGTATGGTTCAAAGTTATAGCTTTTCTTTATATTTTTTTTTTAAAGTTCCCTCTATTTAGTGGTTGAGCCAGGAGTATTTGACTTAATTTATTAAATTATTTTATAAAAATGCATGATCATTACTTTTGTTTTTTACTAAATAGGAGGGGATCATTTAGAAAAGCATTAGATCACCTGAAGGACATTCCAGGATTGGGACTCTCTTCCACTGTTACAAAACAGGAGGAGAAGACTGTAACAAGTTCCATAAGCATGAACAGTCCAAAGATAGTTCGGGAAAGCCCTGAAAGGGAAAATATTTACTTAGAAATCAAACTTAAAGAGGCATCCCTTGATATCAATGAGGCCTATTAAAAATACATTAGCCAAATTGGTGATTATCTGTTAGAAAATGTGGAGACCTGTCCAGTTACCTGTTATTCATGCCATGCAATAGATAATGCAGCTGCCTACTGTAAACACATTTTTAAGGAACCTACAATTATGTGTATAGGGTATTGTATGCAGTGGTGAAGACGAAATTGTCAGAAATTATGTAATTAAAGAGTTGTACAGTTGACGCCCAGGCATAAAACTAGTGTTTTGCACATCAATTGTTGGTATGGGGTTTAATCATCCATGCACGTCCATAAAGATCACTCTGATTATGTGCAAGAGATTGGGCGTGCTCACTGACAGGTAGGTCAGGGATTCAGCCAAAGTTGTCCTTTATTACAGCAATATGGATATTGCTGCTAATTAAGCGGATAAATAATATAAAAGACACAAAAATATTGAAATGTTAAACACAATATAATTAAATGATAACATACATATAAAAAATAATGGAAGTTTTGTTTTTAATATTGACTTTATCAGTAATAATATCAACCAAGCCCTTTTTGATAATAACTGTATCAGTATTAATTAGTTGGTTGAGAATATGAAATAAAATGCAATTGTCATTAACACTATTTTTATGCGTACAATGGGTTGATACACGCGAATGTTTTGTATCTATGATGAGTTTATATGCACAATATTTAAAAAATAAACATTTTATTTACAAACTAAATTTGAATGGCAATAACTTTAGTATATTTTTCCTGCTTTTCTACAGGCATATCTATCAAATTTTGATATGTTTTTACCACAATATCAACTTTAAAAAAAAACCTAATCCTCCATATCAAATAAGATTTTACGGCAAGTCTCAGAGAAATAGAGTTTTCAGCACAAACATCTGAAGGTACCAATGAAGGGAAATCAACACAATCAAACTGATTTCTTGTTTTAAAGATTCCATGCTATACAGCAGGGCGATATCATTTTTCAGTCTTTTCCAAAGCAACATCTGTGCCTGTGCCGAACTTATTTGATAGTGACATAATGATGTTCAAAACTTGAATAAAATATAAGGGGGAAAACTCATCACTTAAGATTCACATAGTAGATCAGGAATGAACACTGTCTAGTACTTAAACTTTCAAGTTTATGAAGAGGAAGTGAAAAGAGCTAAAAAAAAATCCTTGAGAAGTTTGTGTTTAACATGTATATACGCTTTCCAAATCTATTTATTTCAATTAAATTTATTTTCAGCACTTGATAAAAATAATTATTAAAAAAAACTTGTCAGCTTTTATCAAAATTTAAAAAAAATATTTCAAAGGAGTATGGGATTGTTAAAAATATTAGACCAATAACATCTGGTAACATTATTGTAAACTGTATGGATGGTATGCCACTAAAACAACTGATGAAAGCAACTCAGCTAGGTGAATGGCAAGTCCAGTGCTCTAAACCACAAAGTCTTCTGAGCTCACAAGGATGCATGTATAATGTACCTCAGGAATATTCTGAGGAAGACATTAAATATGCATTAAATGAATATGGGGTCACAAAAGCCATTAGGCTTACAATTATGACAAGCCAAAAGAGCACCATCTAGAACTATAAAATTGTTCTTTAGCACACCACAAATGCCAACATCTGTATGCATTGGGTTTCTAAAGTACAAAGTTCAACTTTTTGTACCTAAGCCAATACAGTGCTATAATTGCCAACAAATTGCAAAAGGGAAAAAAGCTTGTGTAAAGTGTAGTTCAAGACATGAAGGTCAGTGCAATTCTGATACAGCAGTGTGTGTAAACTGTAAAGGTCCTCATCAGTCAAACTCCAAAGATTGTCCTAAAAGAGTGGAAAAACAAAAAACTCTCAAAATGAACAAAGAATTAAAGATATCAGTCGGTGAAGCCACTAAAATTGTAAAAGGTGAAGACACCAAGACATTTGTTGCTGAGAAAGAATTAAATAAGCAACATATCAGTAAAACAAAAACCCACAAAAAACCCATATTGGGTGAAGCAAATATTACTGTTTCCCAAATTGTATCTATAATGACTATTGCCATAACTCATATAATTAATGCTCCAAAAGAGAGAATTACAGTTGAGAATGTAGTAAAGTACATCAGTGAAGTGGCCAAAACTCTAAACTTGTCTAATGTTGACACAGATCAAATTTTCTACATTTGAAAATGCCTGTACCAAGTCAGGAATATGACAGTTCTTGTCCATTCGTTTTTGATGCGTTTTGTTATTTGATTTTGCCATTTGATTATGGACTTTCCGAATTGATTTTCCTCTGAGTTAAGTATTTTTGTGATTTAACTTTTTATGCATCATTATATTGAGAAAAGCCAGTCCATTAGAATATAAAATTCAAAATAAGCAATACAAATATATATATATATATATACTTATAGGGTATTAATTGGAAGAACATCATTACTAACATTATGTATTTTATAATTATATTATTGACAATAATGACTAGTTCATTTATTATACATCAGTGGAATTGCAATAGCTTTCATAGAATATATAGGGAATTTATCAAATTCCTCTACTTATCCAGATGTAATATGTCTACAAGAAACTTGGTTTAAAAGTGAAAATGATCTAATTGAAATTAACGGTTACACAGTTGCAGATTTCTCAGTTAGAGATGGTATCAAGGGGGTGGCACTGCTATATATGTCAAAGTAAACATCCCATACTCTAAGAAAGAAATAAACTCAAAAGAAACTTATGTTGCTTAAATATTAATAAACAGTGATATGGTCACCATTATTAGCCTATATGATGCATCAACAGACAGATTTTTTTCAAACCTCTTTAGTCAGTGTAAATTATCAATATATATGTGATGTTAAAATATCCATACAAAATGTTTATTTTTTATACTACATGATATTATATATGCATATATGTTGCAGGCTATCGAGTCTCCTATTTCTTAAATGAGGCGTCCTTTATTTTTCTATTTATCTGTTTATGGACATGTACTCCAAATCTTTCCTATACTTGAATAAATGCTGTAGTCCATCAATTTGTATGATTTTTAGAAGACAACAACGGTGAGAGTAGTTCCGTAACAATGTCATATGTTAATGCATTTTCACTACAGGCCAGTTAAAGCAGCTTTATATAACCTATCAGTAACATTCAGCAGTTCATCATATTTTTGCATCTAGTAATATTATTTTTTACTTTTTTTTTTAATAGTTTTAACCAATTGACATCAAGAGTTTGCCAAATACTGTGTACACTGATAATGTTTATATGGCATGCCCCTTTGTATGATGGTAATGTGCCAAAGTCTTTTACAAAATGTGAAACACATATAATTGAGAATGGAAATGGGGAATTGTTTTGTCTCCTTTTAGTAAAGACTACATGTATAATACAGTGTTTCTTCATAATTTATATTATTCAGACATGTACATTAACAAATTAAACAAAATGTGATAGTAAGAACTACAAGTATGAAACTGTGATATTAAGAAAATATGATATTAGGAAAATGTGATAGTAAGAACTGGGATTAAGAAACTGTGATAGTTTGAACTGTGATAGTTTGAACTATGATTAAGAAAATGTAATATGAAGAAACTATAACAGTAAAAACTGTGATTAAGAAACTGTGATATTAAGGTTTAATCATGGTTTATCTACATCGGACTCTAAATTTGACAACTATTTAGATAATTTTATAGAAATCGACCATATTCTATCGGTGTCATCATCATCATCATCATGCTCGGGAACCTTTAGCGGAGCGGAATGAAATTTAAACTTGATCATGGTCAACTCACATACCAAATATCAGCCTAATATCTGAAGGCGTTTAGAAAAAAACTCCGTTAAGTGGTTTGTTGAAGAATGACGGACAAGGGTATAACTATATTGCACCGACAACAAGGGCAATAAAAACCGTCTTTTTGGTCAAAAATTAGATAAAAGGCGATACTGTACATAATATATGATCGTGTGTATTTATAATTCTATTTTGAAGATTTAATCAAACTGAGATTAGTAATAGCAATTTTTGGAAAATCTTCATACTGATATATAAGTGTATCAAACTCAGAATAGAAGGTCTTTCTACCTATTCTGTCCAATAGATAAAAATAATACTTACCCCAAGGGTGACTGGGATATAGAAATATTGTCACTTGGTCTTTTCCCGACCGGCAGTAAAACGCTTGCTGAAGTGGGGCGTCCGTTTGGCTGTGCGGGATGTATCAAGTTCACAGTCACGTCCGGACAGAGTGGGACGTTAAATCTGATGCCTCGTGCAAGGAGAGTGTCACGCTCTTTTCACGTTAAGAAACCTTGCAACAACTCTTTGAGGGGTCCGTAGGTGGCCTGTTGCAAGGCAAAAACGAATGGACAATAAGTTAAAAGTTTTGATATTTTATAACTTTCTATACATGAATTGTTTTATTCTATATTGATGAGAGAAGTCCACAGACATCATTTGGCCGTCCAAATTTACCCGACCATCATCCCAGATGGCCTTTATCGTATCAACCTACCTATTGTATTTATTGTGAACTTGTTCTCGTCCTGAATATGCATGCAATATTTGCCACTGGACGTTAAGTAACCAACAATCAATCAATCCAATTGATAAAAATATCACAACAATTTTTAACTTCATTCTTCAGTTTAAACATTACCGTTTGTACATCTTGTAATTCTTTTTTTTATCAACTCATCTGTGTCAGTTCCATGCCTTGTTTGGCCTTGCTGATATAGCGTTGTTGAGTCTGATGCAGGAATCTATAATGTTAAGATTCAAATCTTTAACAGGACTTGCACTGGAGAGGGAAAGAAACTTGTTAAGGGACTCAAGTTTTAGCGAGTTTGACAAAAAGGCTTCTGATGACTGTGACAACTGAGAGACTGTTTCCTTGCTGACCTGAAATTCATTATTAGTATCATCTAAAGCAGATGGTGTAAGCTGCGAAATAATAATATAAAATAATTATGGGATTCTACATGACCTTCTAAATATTATTAATATCTACTTCATAACATAGGAACAGCTAAAACATGTAAAAATAGTAATAACAATTTCCCTTATTTCCACAATAACATATTTATCAGTGAATGGGTTTGTTTTTGTGTCATAACAGCTTAATTTTACTTTAGTGAACAGAAGAAATTTTGCTCATTGTTGAAAGCCCTATAGTGAACATTTTAAATACTTGAAGGATTTGCTACTTCAGAAATAGATTACCTTAGATGTTTTTGGCAAAGCTTTAAGTAAGGTATGGTCTTCAATGCTGTTCAACTAAGAATTTAATTGGGCTGGTTTTTTTTCGCTTTTTTTCTTCGTGTATCAGTGATGAGTCTTTGTGGAAGAAACTAGTCTCTAGCCCAACCACAAAATTTTAATCCTGGTACCGTTGATAACTAGTTACACCACTGGGTTTATGCCACTGCTGGTGGACGTTTCGTCTCGGAGGGTATCACCAGCCCAGTTGTCAACACCGGAGAATATCAATAATGTGGTCACTTTTATAAATGTCCTGTTTACAAAACTTTGAATTTTTCGAAAAAGTAAGGATTTTCTTATCCCAGGCATTGATTACCTTATGCGTATTTGGCACAACTTTTTACAAGTTTGTACTTGTTTGACTTTATAAATATTTTGATATGAGCGTCACTGATGAGTCTTGTGTAGACGAAACGCGCATTTGGCGTACCTAATTATATTCCTGATACCTTTGATTACTATATACTGAAGTAGATATCAGATTAAAATTCGCCTCACCAGTTATTGCAATCTGTAATTGGCGAATATCTGTTTGAAACTTCGATATTTGGAATGCTTTCTTCAGAATGAGTAGATTTCCTTTTCGCTGGATTGTTTGCACTTTTTGCACTTGGATACTGTTTATCCAAATTGAGGGTTTTAGCTACGTTCTCAAGTGTTTTTGTTATTTCCCTGGGTGTGCATGTGTTGTCAGATAATTTCGTGCCTGTAACTTCCAAGGCTTTTGTAGCAGTAATAGAGTCTTCATTAATTTTCTGCAAAGTTTCTGCAATGGGATCTATCTTATTCTGCTGAGATTTTGATACATTTTCGTTTACATTCTTGTTGAGTTTTTCTGTAAAGTCCCTTATCTGGTTTATTGTTTTTGTTGACACTTTGTCTTAACCCTCTTTCATTATGCTCTTAATTTCAGATTTTATTTCACTTGAGGCGGTGGAAATTGTGCTTTTAACTTCTTCAAATTTCTTTGAGATTTCACTCATATGTTCCTTGTGATTTCTCTCATTTTGTAAATCTAATTTTAGTTGGATAATCATATCATCTTGATTCTTTTCATGTGTTTTTGTAATAGCGTCCACCACACTGTTTTCTATTCTGTCTAGTATTTCAAGTGTTCTATCATTTTCTGTAGTGTCTGAATGCCTGTGTTTTTCTTTATTATTTTCCTGGGCCTGTTTTTGTACAAATGAGCCTTTACACTTTTCTAAAAAAAAAAGATGGTGGGACAGTTGTATATGTTTCACAATTATATCGCCTTGGGGTACTAGTTTATAGATAGATTTGATATACTGGTAGGCGAGTACACTTATAAACACATGTATTTGGGATAGAAAAGTACTGTGGCCCGTCTTATTATTGAAAAAGCCAGACTTTAATAAGTCGGCAAGAGTGAACATCATCTGTTGTGTTGAAACGATCACCTGTGTTTCATGACGAATAGGTGTTTGATGGTTAGGCTGTTGCGCTGCCTTTACTGAGTACCAGTCATGGAATTAAGATTTCAATTGTTCTTTTAATTCATATTATTCATCATAAATTGAAAGGTTCAAGATTTGGAACACTAAAATGGGACATTTGACCAATCCTCTTTTTTCAGTAAACCAATATATTTCTGGTGGACTCAAAAGCAACAGTCCTGCCTTTTGGAACGTGAGTTTGTAAATCAACAACTAAGCCAAAAAAGATGTTTCCTTTGATATTGAAATTTCAGTACATACCTTAGTTTTTATTTTTGGCTGGTTTGTGAGTAGTTATTGAAAGTGAACAAGTATGTACACGCAATGGTGAACACCTCACTAACACTGTACATGAAAACTGTGGAGTGAACCCCATTGATCATGATTATCACATGAATTGAATTGACTCTGTTGACAACTATAAAGAATCTTCATCACATAATGTTATGAAAACACTGACATTTTCTCACAAACTACTAGTATTCCAGATACGTCATGTACAGTTACTGCTAGTATTCAGACAGAAACAGAACTAAGTCTATTCAGGTTGGTACATTTTCTAAACATGCGACTAACTTAACTGATATAGAAATGTAACAGCAATCTAGACTTTTAAGTGAAATGAGGTCTAGAGTAAAGGTATTGACAAAAGAGAATGACTTATTGCTGATACAGACATTTTGTTAAGAAAATATGCTGTACTATTCTACACACGACTGCCTAACATTATAACATTCAAAGTCTTATTAAGCTACTTGGAACCCAGAGCAAAGCGATTGACATACTGGAAAGGGTGTGACACAACAAGAAGAAGTCATTTCACAAAAGGACCAAGTAGGACACTTTAATATTGAAAATGCACTTTTTGCTGTTTTAGTAAGACTGAAACTTGGACTTTTCAAGTGTCAGTTAAATTATGATTCTTGAATAAATACATAAACAAAAAGAATTCCAAAAAATTTAATGTTTAAATAAATACCCGTGATTACCTTCAACAAATGCATATCCTAACACGAACCACACGATTAATTCTTTCGGTATTTATAATCCTACATGAACCATGTACGTTAGACCAACCACAAACCGACTAGTACGCCGAATGATACGATGAACGCTAAATCGATACGATATACTCTAAACGAAACGATGTACACAAAACCATACGATGTACGGAAACCATATACGATTTAGGCAAAACTTTACGATGAACGCTAAACCATACGATGTACGCTAAACCATACGATGTACGCTAAACCATATACGATGTACGAACATGCATACGATGCACGCTGAAAGAGCACTTAAAGTAACGTTTATTGTACGGTTGATGGTACATGGTTTCGTTCGTTTATCATTCGTTCAGCGTCCGTACAACATGCGGTCAGCGTTTCGTTTGCGTTCGGTCATCGTCCGTTCATGGTTCGGGAATCGTTCGTATTGTTAGCTTTTACGTTACACGGACTGTTACTACAAGTCAGATTTTCAACTGACTAGAAAGTCAAGATAAAATCATAAACCCACACGGGAGGGATTTACTAGACCTCTGTGTTTCTGCCCAACTCCGTATTGTAAACGGGAGATTGATTGGAGATTTGTTAGGAAATATGCCATTTTTTTTAGCAGTTGATTATGCAATAACTTGTGAAAGTCTACTCTCCTCAGTGAATTATTTTATAGTTCAAACTCCATCATACTTTTCAGATCATAATCAAATTGTTACCCATTTAAAATGTGATGGAAAACCGCCAAATATAAATAACATTTATAAAGAATTAGATTTTGAATTCAAGTGGACAAACACTTCAAAACTCTTGCTTGAGAATGAGCTTAAAGAAAATATATATATGAAGAATTAAACAATTTTCAACAAACAAACTTTGAAAATACTCAAGATGGACTAAACAGAGCTGCAGACTTAATTTCAGACATTTTTACAACTTTATCACATAAGTGTTTGAGAAAAAGATATTTTAAAAAGAAAATAAAAATAGTATCCTAACTGGACACTCAATTTTATTTGCATTAAGAAGTACTTTTAATCTGTATAGTAAAAAATGAAAGTTCTCCCTTTGATCAATCTATAAGACTGAAATACTTCTTTTATTCAAAACAATTAAAAACAGTTTCTAAACTTAAAAAAAAGAGATAGTTCAGTAAAGTAAGATGTACAAACACATCACCAAAACAAAATTTTGACATGAATCAATGTTCTACCTTTGTTTAATATTCACAAAGTCCAAAGTGAGCGACACAGGCTCTTTAGAGCCTCTTGTTTGCTTTAACAGGACTTATTAGCACAGGAACAATTGCAGTGATGTATAGATCAGACAAACAGGGACAGTGCTATTCTGTTTATCGGTAATTATGACGTAACATTTTTTTAAGTGAACATTATTACAAATAAATGAGAGGAAGTAACACTACATAAATCTTTACCTCCAGTTTAATTATAATAAGCATTGTGTATTAGTTTCCTCGCATTTAGTGGAGACAAACTTGAGGAAAAACAGAAGGATAAATTAATCCTTGATTTTCGTTTGTAAAGGAGCATAACTCTAACACAGTAACAGTAACTCAACCAAAATTTTCATCTGTGTTTTATAGTGAAATATATTGTGTTAAAGCTTTTTATAACAACTTTGTTTTGCAAACTAAAGGTAGAGAACAAAAAAGAAAATGCAATATTTCAATTTCATCAGTGGCTCAACTCCAAACTGGAGAAGATATGCCATTAAAATTACAACTTCATCTTTTTTTTCTTTTCTTTTTTAATTAGCATTGTTTATAAGATTTATAATATTTGGTTGATGGAAACCAAAGCTTGAGAACAGAAACGAAATATTCATCAAATTTTCAAATCATTCAAATTGTAAAGGGGTATAAACAAGGGACGAAAAATTGATGGTCACAATAAATAGGATTTATTATAATTTTAAAATGTAGAGGTATAAAAAAATCTTCCAGGATCTACAATTTGTTGAAATATTTATTTATGATTTACTTTCTGAAGGCTATCATCATTTTGTAACAGTTCATGCAGTTATTAATACTGAATAGATGTGTATTTAGCAAACATACTAGACTTTTTATGAATATATGGCACACTCACTAATGGAGGTTCGTCTGATTTTCCTATCAACTGTTTTTTCGTTTCAGACAAATATGTACATTATGATTCATGTAACAAAATAAACACGAAGAACATACTTGGTGTTTTCAACTACCGCCTCTTTCTGAATCTTTCCACCTGTGATTTTGTTGAAAAACTTATGTCCTATCGTCTCTCCATCCAAACAGCTTTCAGTTAACTGAGCCAGTGAGTTAATCTGGTACTGAATATCTCCTAAAATGAATATATGTTAGATCATGTGTTTTAAACACTAAATAGTAGCAAATGATATTGCCAATCAAAAATGGTGATACATGTTAGTCAACTACGCCAATGAGAAATAGCCCAAAAGTGAAAAAAAAACTTTCACACCATGTTTTGTACAATTGAAGGCAATCAGTATAGAGTTTGAGAAAAGATTAGTGGTTATGAATCTTAACTTGATAACTTGATAAGTCCAGATTACAAGGGTAGGCAAGTGTTATTATTGTTCTTAAAATAGCTTATATATTTTTTTTAAATTGATAACTCGTATTTCAACAAACATTTTTGTAAAGTAATATAACCAGTTGCTTATAAAAGAGAACGATTTTATGGTGTTTTGTATTACCTTTTGTCAGCTGTGACAAGGCTGATTTTACAGGTGCAGCTTGTTGTTGTCCACAATGCTAGTATAAAAACATGTTATAATTTGTGTTATGGGCTTTAGGACTATATCTATTTCTGTGTTTTTCTGTGTTACTTATAATACAGGTCAGCAGTATTTTAATGAATATATTATGGCAAATGAAATTAAAATAGAAAATAATATTTTTTTTATAAGCCAGAAATCAGGAGCTATCAAACAATGGATAAGGAAGAAAAAAGAGAGCGCTTCTCAAACGGTCAAAGTGCACAGACCTATTGTTGTAAGGGAAAAGAAAGGGATTACTGAAATAGCAATTAAAATATATTTGCTACTAATTAAACGTATAAATTAATTATTAATATCCACAAAGGAATAAAAATAACAGACAATTCAGAAATCAGATGGCATGGTGACAACAGAGAAAGTGGATGGCTTAGAGACAACAATAACAGCAAATGGCTTGATGACTATCACTGTCATGTGGCACAGTTTCAATATTTTCAATGTCTTGACTTCCTTGTTGACACTTCTTAAACGGAAGGAATTGTGCAGTAAAATTACAACAGAGTTGGCATTATCCCTGCCCACTCTACCTATGTCCTAAACTAAATCCAGTATACTTCTCGGTGACCCATATAGTATGATGCTATGACATACTACCACAGCAATGCCCATTTTAATGCAGTGGTTGAACATACAATTCTAATATCACTAGACATTTTACACATATACTCTATTATTTTTATTTTTGACCAACCTGAGACTTACACATTGGCACCTTACTTGTAGTGTTTTTATACAATTTTGAAACTTTATTTATGTTGTTGGCATACATCAATGTTTTTGAAAAATCCTGTCCTTAACGTTCAAACGAGTCTATAATCAGAATTTTCACTTTTTTAATAACAAGTTTAATATTGCTCATGTTTGGAGACACATTAAATCATATACCTCAATACTGGAATAAGCTGGAAGGGGCACATTACCTTTTTATACGAAAGCAAACATTTTTGGTCGTATATTGGTATCACGTTGGCGTCGTCGTCCAAAGACATTTTGTTTTCGCACTCTAACTTTAGATAAAGTAAATAGAAATCTATGACATTTAAACACGATGTATATGACCATAAAAGGAGGATTTTTAGGTGTTTTGGTTCCAAAAGTTTAGGGATAAGGGGCCAAAAAGGGCCAAAATAAGCATTTTTCTTGGTTTTCGTACAAAAAACTTTAGTTTAAGTAAACAGATTTATGATCACAAAAGGAAGGTTGGGATTATTGAACATGACACAAAACCTCTTCCTCCCTACATAAAATTGAAACGATGTAGATAATTCATAAAAATCCTGTCAAAATAAAAATAGTGAAAATAATTCTTTGGGTGCGTACCTTTTTGAGGCATTATTCTTGATATATCTTGTCGCATGTAGAATGTTTTTTTTCTTCAAATTGTTGTTATTAATTCTTGTTTTTTGTTTTCCTTATTGATTGGATCGTCTATTCCTGAGGTTTGTTACTTTCTTTGTCTCTATCTGCTTTTAAAACATTGATCCAAGCGCTCTTCTTTTTTTAGGGGTATTTCTTAGTATTTAATTACTTTCACACATTTTTCAGGTGTTCCCGGCAACATTTGTCTCAGTTTGCAGGTTATGTTACTTTCTGTTTTCTTGCTGTGTTATTTTTGGGTTATGGATCAGAATCTATGTCTCTCTCATGAGTTCTATTCTTTGTTTTTGCTTTCTTTCTCTATCCTTCTTTTTAATGAAGTTTTTTTTTAGTATGACATGTTGGCTCTTTCTTTTTGCTTCATCAATCTATTATATTCTTTTTTTGTACTGACATAATGTTGTGTACTCCTTAAACTAATACTGCTCTTTTTTACAGGAAGTTTAACTATTAAAGTTGATGTACTCGTCTCCTCATCTTGTGTATCCATTTTACGTTTTAAATAATTTTTTTGACGAATATTTTGCAACTGAAGTTCTTTTTCATACTTCTGTAATGCCCACTCTGCGGGTTTTTTCTTTTGCAGTTCTTTTTTTTTTTTTTTTCTCCTATTTTGTCTTCTACATTTTTGTTTTTGTAAATACTGCTCATATTTTTCAGGGTTCTCTGTCTTGAATTTATTTCTATATTCTGTGGATTTATGCGGCATTTTGTAACTGAAAAAATGTTTATATATATATATGAATGCTATCGATTATTACAACATAATTTAAGTACAAATATAAGCTGAAAATGTTTGGCATCACCTAGAAGCCTGATAAAAAAGGAAATCTTGACATAAACAGTACTTCGAAGGGTGAGCTTTTTGCAAATTAATTAAGGTTAGGTTGGTGACTCATAGATGAATTTGTCTCTAAATCATTCACTACTTTTAGTTTTACCTTTAGATACTACTGTTTGTTCTTGTTTTTTTGGTTTTTTTTTGGGGGGGGGGGGTCTCTTTTTTTTAATTAATCTAGCTGTATCTACATTTACATTCTTGGATTTATCATTTGTTTATTGTCAGCATATATATATAAATATTTCTTGCTATTTTGCTTTGATATTCAATATTCATTTTTTTCTGTTTTGTAAGGAAACATGGCCCCATGGCTTAGAATAGAACATAACATTTTATCCTTGATGAAAGATTTAAGCAAAAAATTACAGGTGAGCGATTCAGGCTATTTTTTGTGGCTTACCTTGATACATTCAATTATTCTATGGTCACAACTGAGTGATGCAAGTGAAAATTGTCTGTAGTATATCAAATTTGTCCTCCATTTTGTCATCTATAACAAAGTTTTAATTTGAAAAGAATTTCTTAACAGGTTACTAACATTTCTTACCTTTGGCATGGCTATATGCCTGAGATCTCTTCTCCGTATGCATAAAACATGAGACATCGATAAACATGTTTCCCCTATATCCATGAGATCAAATTTCATTAGCTTATAAACAGATGTCTTTGTAATACAACATGGTAAATGTAACTGTGAACTATCTGGCATTGCTGCTGCATAGGTAGTGGTGAAATCTTTTAACCACACAATTGCCATCTGGGTTTTTCTATCGAGGGATCCATGAATTTTACCACTTGGGTTAATGACTCTGTTTCCATTTAAAAATCAATATATCAAATGATATTCAATAAATGATGCAGATAATATGCACATTCATAGATCTACAATCTTCTTTGTTATAAGTTAAAGACCTTTAGTATATTGAATGTACCCTTTGTTTTCCTTTTTGAATTCTTCTACACTGGTCATTTTGGGGCCATTCGTAGCTTGCTGTTTGGTGTGGGCTGCTGCTATGAAGATTATGAGCGGTGCAACTTATCTCCTATGTATGGCTCTTTATCATCCTCATCATCAGCAATTTGAATAACTGGTTTAGGATCTATAAATCAGAACAATCTGGAACGAGGTACTACAGTTCTTACTCTTATGTGAGGTCTTATGTAAGGTAAAGGCACGTTAAATAAACTCATCAACCAAAGATGCGATAAGTCTTTAGAAAGGACACACTGATCTCTGTCGTGTAATTATGCATGTAGGTAAACTCGTGTTTTTTTAAGATTAGTAGTGAAAAATAGATATATACTATAAAATTGAAAATGGAAATGGGGAATGTGTCAAAGAGACAACAACCCGACCACAGAAAAAACAACAGTAGAAGGTCACCAACAGGTCTTCAATGTAGCGAGAAATTCCCGCACCCGGAGGCGTCCTTCAGCTGGCCCCTAAACTATTTTTTCTCAGTTTGATTGATAATTTACTATTTTTAGCCCTTCTAACGATACCACCTTGTTATGTCTGTAATGACCCTTTTCAAGGTGGCTGTTGTTGACATTTCCTGCCCACCATGTGATGATACTAAGTTGGAAAGTTTTTTCGTCCATATTCAAGTTAATAGCTGACATCAAATGTTTGTTCAAGTGGTTTTCTGTTTCATTCACATGTTGCATGAAGGATGTTAACAAACGACATCTGTAACACATCCTGTATTTGCCAAGCAATAATAAAGTTGTGGGAATATATATACATAAGATAAAGGCATTCCCGATTACCTCATAAGTCCCGTTTAACAAATAATGATTATCCATTGTTTCGAATCAGTGTTGGCAGTGTCCAAAAATATTTCATAATCATTGCATAAAAGAAGCAGGAGAAAATATCCTTGTGGTGCACTGTCTCTGGAAGTAATCTATATTGATACATTATGTCTTCAACAAAAGAGGGACTAAAGATACCAAAGGGACAGTCAAACTCATAAATCCAAAACAAACTGACAACGCCATGGCTAAAAATGAAAAAGACAAACAGAAAACAATAGTACACATGACACAACATAGAAAACTAAAGAATAAACAACACGGACCCCACCAAAAACTAGGGGTGATCTCAGGTGCTCCAGAAGGGTAAGCAGATCCTGCTCCACATGTGGCACCCGTCGTGTTGCTTATGTGATTATAAATCCGGTAAATAGTCTAATTCGGTAGGTCACATTCATGAAAGGGAAGGGGATTGTAGTTACGATGTAAGGAACATATCCGATATCATTTGTGAAACGGTTATTCCATAACGGTCAACCAACTCGTGATGTTGTCTCTCTTCACAGTAATTTTCTCCGGAGGAAGTAGAGCGGATTTGACTCTTTCCTCTCTCCTCTAAATCAGCAATATCTGATAGGTAGAAAACATATTAATATTTAAAGTGGAAAAAATTTATTTTTTTTTAAATTTAATAAATCAACCTAAATAAAAAGAAGATATTTCGCTCTGCTTCGTTTCTTTCTACCGTTAAAAAATTCTCACTGACAATCATTACATTTAATTATCTATCATTTCGGACCATGATCTATACCCATATCATCTGTAAATAGTTATCAAAGATACGAGGATTAAAGTTAAATAAATACGCCAGACGCGCGTTTCATCTACATAAGACTCATCAGTGTCGGTAAGATCAACGTAGCTATAAATGTAAATGAAAATTTCACAATATTTTTCTTTCACTATTTCTGCTTTATTTTTTTCATTTTCTTCCTTCAGTTCCTTAATTACTGATATTTGTTTTACTTGTACAATAGACCACTTTCGAGTTCATCCGTCACCGGAAAAAACTCGTCAATTATACGCGCCTTTATGACGTCATTTACCAGATAGAGGGGGTCGCCTGTATCTCTGCACTATTTACGTTCATCAAGCGTCTTAGTGATCGTCACTGTGCAGGATAAACTAGAAACTGTTGCAACGGCCACTTCAGCAAATGTCGGTGGTAATTTTCGTGCCCAAAGGAGCAACCATAGACCTAGTGCAACAGACTTCTGTTTTAGCTGTCAGGAGCAAGGACATTGGAGGAGAAATTGTCTCAAAATTATCAAAGCTGCCCATGGTAAGCAGTGAAACAGACATAAATGATAAGTATTATTTAGATTCTCCACTGTTTTGTTTAGATAACGAAGACAGTAATTTAACTTTAGACTCCAAACTTTATGAATATGAGAACAAAAGTTTTAAAAACAGATGTAGTGTAAAAGGTAGACTTAAAAGTCATATTTCATATTGGAAAAGTATTGGTGCTAGTGAATTTGTTTTAGATATTCTTGAAAATGGATATTTTATTCCTTTCATTTCTACTCCTCCCAGAACAGTTCATAAAAACAATAAGTCAGCGTTAGACAATGAACTTTTTGTTACAGAAGCGATATCAGATCTTTTGAATAATAAATGTGTACTCAACTTAAACTTAGGCCCCATGTAGTTAATCCGTTAAGTGTTGAATCGATAAGCGTTGCTTCTTGTTTATGACATAAACATAGTTTATGCTCCATGTGAGAGTTCCAGTTATTTATTTGATAAATATTTTATGTTCGTTTAAGTGAAACGAATTAGAACATAAATATGAAAGATTTGACAGTCATTATAAGTCTTTTACAGACCAAGACAGTCGTACAACGACTGTTGCTGGTATGGCAGTCGTTTTTTTCGTCAAGTAGTGATAGGGAACATGTATACTAAGTATCAAGTTGATTGGACATCAACTCTATAAAAAACTACCTTGACCAAAAGTTTTAACAAGCATTTGTGCATAAAATGTAGGGACATGGTTATCCAGTTTTAGTGGAATTAGTTAGATTTTGGCTTAAAACGCTAAAACCAAAGCATTTAGAGCAAATCGGACATTGGATTAAAATGTTTATCAAGTTAAGATCGATCTGACCTGAAATTTTCAGACGAATCGGACAACCGGTTGTTGGGTTGCTGCCTTTGAATTCTCTGAAACTGACATTATCACGATGCTTGATTTTTCGATTGATAACATATTTGTTACGTTCGGAGGACGTGTTTTTCAACAGACTCGGCATTCTTATAGCAACAATTTCAAAATAACAAGTGCAATGACGCAATCTCGTACGATATTTACACTTAGCAATCGTCTTAAAATAGCGTATATCGTTATATATTCAAAGCACCATACTCGCATCACAGTGCCACGCGCGTAAAAAAAAAACCCCTAGTATATCGTATAAAGAATGTCTGCTTGCGTCGTACATGTCATATTGTGATGATTTTGTTAATATAGCAAACATAAATGTTATTGTGGAAGTATTTCATAACGTTATCTAGACATAAATCAATTTCTATATAAATTGCGAAATTATTCCATTTTTTTCAGCAAAACTGTTTTATATTAGGACGTACACCACAAAGTTGATATTCAAAGAAAGGATACAACACATTTATAATGAAGGTGACGGGAAAGGTTTTTTTTTTCGTGTTGATAATTATTTTGTTGACGATAGTCACTATTATTGATTGTAAACCCTGAACGAAGTCTGCTTCTGAATGCAAACAAATGGGAATGCCATTGATATCAAACAACCTACAAGTCCCTCTTGTAGCCGAACTTGACATAACGTTAATGAATAAGAAGTTAAACGCTTACATTTATGATGATATCGAATCTACCTTTTCTGATGGTGTTCTGGACATGGTTCATAGCGAGGAAGAAAAAATTCAGACATCCATGTTAGAAGATTATTCGTCCAAACTTACCGGAACAAAAGAAGAATATGACAAAAAAGATGTCGAATATATAGTTCAAAATCTCGAGGACAAATAAGATTGATTGATTGTTGGTTGCTTAACGTCCATGTGAAATATTTCATGCATATTCAGGATGAGAACAAGTTTACAAGAAATACAATAGGTAGGTCTTGTCACAATAGAGGCCATCTGGGATGATGGTCGGGGAAATTTGGAATGCCACTGGAAAAAAACGGAATATTGGATAGGGACAGAAATTTTGCCTTGCAACAGACCACCTACGGATCCCTCAAAGAGTTGTTGCAAGGGTTCTTAACGTGCAAAGAGCGTGGCACTCTCTCTACACGAGACATTGGATTTAACGTCCCCATTCTAACCGGACGTGACTGCGACTTGATACATCCCGCACAGCCAAACGGACGCCCCCCTTCGGCAAGCGTTTTACTGCCGGTCGGGAGAAGACCAAGTGACCATATTTCTATTCCCCATTCAGGACAAATAAGAAAATATACAGCTAGAAATCGCTTAAGTTAACCAAAATTTAAGTGAAAGTGAAACCAATTTTAATACAGAAATAACAGATTTGTTGAGTGGGTTTGAACACAGACAGGAAAAATTGAAATTGGCAATAGTGTTAGCAAAGCTTCCAAACTCACAAGACAAAAACAACAATAAAAAATCTCAGTTTGCGAATGTATCACTCAATTTCGAAGAAAAAAATGCTTTTTATTTGCAAACTCAAAGAAAGGAATCAAAAGTTATTCAACTTGTTTTCACATAAATTACGTTATTACTAAAAATTTGGTTGTTCTGTGACTGCATTTTAACTTGGGAAAAAAAATTCAAAAATCTTTTTAATTAGATTAAATATATTACATTCGAGTAATTTTCAACTATAATCCTTTTCGAACGTCATTTTATTTTTGAAAAACACCATAACGAAATTTCTAAATTTTTCTAAAATGACCCGTTTAACTTGTATATTTTGTTCACACACTTCCCCATTTCATTTGTTTATGAACTAATGTTAATTGTTTTTCAACAATTAAAGATCATAAAAAGCGTGAGCAGGTACTATATCTTGACCTATTCAATGGTTACCTAACTGTAATTGTAAGTGGAATGGCGGAAGGCATAGATTTCACGTTTTTATTAATAATATGTTTGAAATTACTTATTATACCCAATACCCCAAAATTGACGGGGGAGTACTGTTATCCCTCTGTCCGTCCCATGAACATTTTTAGTTATAACTAATCATAAGTGTATGTTAACTTCGCTCAAAATATCCTGTTGGAAGGAGCTAAATAAAGTGAAAAGTTTTGTTCATTTTGCTCACTAATACACTCAACCCGATTTCAGGATTAATTTGGTCGCACACTTTATCAATGGCTACTCTTTCACTAAAACGAGAACCTAGCTTTGGCTGTTTACATAATGAACATGAGCAATCCTAATTTACATAGGCATACTAGATTAAAAAGAAAAAAAATCAACATGTAAATTTTGTACTCAGCATGGTGAAACAATCAATGGGAAAAAGACTATTTCTGGTTGTAATAAATGTGACAAACATATATGTAGTTTTGAATGTCATAAAAGAATCCATGCTGTCATTGGTGTTGTTGTTATGGAGGAGTTAAGCTGTAACATGATTAACTCTTTCTTATTATTTAATTACTAAATCTGATCTTAATAATCCTAAACTGAAATAAAGAATAAATGTGTGTAAAGCAAACCATGATAATCAGTAATCATAATGAAATTTACATCAACAACAGTTTTTGTATATTTCCTGTTAAATATAAATGGTTTGTTTGGTAAAGTAGTCTGAGCTTTAATAATCTTTCAATTCACATACATTGTTAATTTGTAATTCGTGACCATAATATAAATGGTGTGGTCTTATCTCATTGTAACTGTAACTTATATAACATAGAAGTTAATAGAGAAAAGGAAACAGATATGAAAAGGAACAAAACGAAAATGATAAAATCTTCCAAAATAAAATAAGACAAGACTAAAAATACATCACATTATGAAGATTTCAGTAAGGATAATAATATTTCTGATTTAATCGAGGAGCTGGATTTTCTGAGAAAAAAAACAATAACAAAAAAACAACCTCCAGTGTTAATATGAAATGAAAAGCGCAAGACGTACATGAATAACTAGCACGGATACCGCATATTTGCCTTGTGACCGTAGTGGCCTTTACCGAATCGTTTTCTGTATCTCCAACCAGCAAAATAACTCAATGATTTACAGGCGAAATGTATAGAAATATGTGAACTTCCTAACTTCAAGAAGGATACACACTATATGTGGACAAAAATCATTGGTATGATCGCCTATAAACTAAATGCAGATGGACAAGCTTTAAACTTAATTCCAAAATATGCTTTACTACCTTCTTTCAATTCATGTTTCCAGTCCAAGTAATCGGAGAAGGAAAGTATTTACTATGATCTGCCTTTGTAGCTTTAATTAGTACATAAACTGACTACCAGAAAATCAAAGCCCGTATAGTAGTTGCATTGTATCTTCATGTGGAAAATTACACATTCAAGGAGTGTCTGAAGAGGAATTGACCTTTCGACAAGAGGCTGACAATTTTGAGAAATCATAAACAATGTTTCCCGAACAATATACTGCTAGTGACAAAATAACAAATAAAATACCAAAAGATTATACAAATCAGATGCCCAGTGAAGGTCGTGAAAAGTGCATATATTTTGGGATACAGCAGTTTTTTGCACCCTCATCCTGTTTAAAATCTGTTATTGATTCCCCATATCAAAAGATTGGATATTGTTGTTTTCCAAAAGTAGTCTGAATTCATTTTTCTTAAGAAGATTTCACTTTCTCTATTGATTTCTTACCATATTTAACTTTCAAAGGGTACCTTTTGTGGACTTTTATTCGTGTGTTACTCTAAACTATATTTTCTCCCATTTATTTGTAATGTAGTCCTGTCATGTAATGTTGTCATTTTAATGTTATAATTAACATTACCATTAACGCGGGATGTTTGGCATGTCACAAAACCTGGTTTCAACCCACCTTTTTTTTCTTAAAAATGTCCTGTACCAAGTCAGCCAAATACCCCTTGTTATATTATACTACTGTCGCCTTTACCTAAGATTATATGTCATCTTAAATCGACCTTTTTTTATATATTGTATGATGCATAGCGTCCAATGGCAAATATTTCATATAAAAAAGATGTGGTATGATTGCCAATGAGACAACTGTCCATTTCAGGACATAGATACAATAGGTAGGTTTTGTCATAAAAGAGACCATCTGGAATAATGGTTGGGGAACTTTGGACTGCCACTGAAAATGACAATTTTTGATAGACTATTGTATCAAATGAAATATTCAATCGGAGCCTTTCTTTAGTGATAAATTTATTACACTTGACAATAAACAACCACTTTTCTGAATATCTGTAGTAGATAAACTTTAAATCGGTCACATGCAGTTAGAAACAATTTGACATGTGTAGCATGTACGTATGAAAATACTAAATGGAATCGTGGGGAAACAAAAATGTTGAACCGAAGCCCCTGTTGAACATTATGTTAAAGATTTCTCTGACTCCGGCAAAGTTCAAGAATTCCATATGAATACAAAAGGACAGAGTGGCAGTGTGTTGTGGTAGGGTTGCATCAAGTTAAAATTTTCCTTAGTATCGTACAGCTTGTTTTTTTAAAAACTTCCCTCCGACTCATTTTCTGACAACAGTGTCAAAATCAGTGCTACATCATGCATAATAAAGGCATTAAAAAAAATATGGATAATTTCAGTCATAAATAGACACCCTTATAAATACAGCGGAGGGGAAGGGGGGACTTCTACACTACACAATCATGGCACTAGTGATCACACTATTAAACACTACTTAGTCTAGGTGAACTTATAACTCGCTTATAATGCAAGGAACAAAAAAAAATAATAATATTACTAAACATATCTGCCTCAAAGATATTCTAAACGAACTTGGGGATAATCATACACAGTAACACGCCCGCATCTGCAGGGGAATATTATCTCTTTTATATCATATAGTACACACCTGAAAAACAGGGGAAGCAATCACACCTGTCACTGCACGAGTTTTGCAAAATTATGATATTCGGAGTTATCACACAAAAACACGACCGCATTAGCAGGGGAATATGATCTCTCTCTTAAAATATAGAACACACCTGAATATTCAGGGGAAGTAATCACACCTGACACTGCAGGGGGTTAAAATAATATCATAATATTTCGAGTTGTTACTCACAAATATAGTACATTTGTACACACCTGAAAAAAAACAGGGGAAGCAATCACACCTGGCATAGCAGGGGGTTTAAAAATAATATCATAATATTTGAGTTGTTACTCATAAATATAGTACACACCTGAAAAAAAAACCAGGGGAAGCAATCACACCTGACATAGCAGGAGGTTTCACAATATCATCATTACTATGTATTATAAAAATTTTAAAAAATTATAATATTAGCGATATATGCAATAATTTGTCATCTCAATAGTCTCCAAATTGATCCACAGAATGACTAGTTGCTGCTTGGAAGGAGCAGCAAATTGGATTGCGATTATTATCGTTCAGTTCTTCCTCTAAGGTCCATTTTAAGGGCGGAGACGAGAGTGCGGCCTTGTTCTTCTGAAAACGTATGAGACCAATGTTTGTGACCCCTTTCCACCGCACGCAAAACTTCGGCATGAAAATCCTTAATCTCGGTAAAAGGATATTTTTCGGCAAGATATAACAGATTAATTAAATGCTTTTGTCTTAGCATTGAAATGGCTTGTTCTTCTATGTTGTGCATAATAAATAGTTCACCTCTAACTAACTGTACGAATCCGAAGTCTTCATCAGAATAACTCAATGATTTGGTTTGGGCATGTTCATGTGGCCATGGCACATCGTATTTTATCCGATCCTTAGCGGCCCTTGCTTCACCCGAAACTGCTTTACGTTTTTGTTTGTCTTTAAACAATAGATATGGAAAATCTTTACCTTTAATTTTCGCTTGGCAATTATTCCTATCATTATCTGATTTATCACATGAAGTCTTTTTATCGACACCGATAGTTTTCTTAGCCACAAGCTGCGCGTTTTGTTCAGCCAACAACAGATCCCGTTCCAATATTTTGTTCTTAATTGTTAATTCTTCAATTGTTTTATCCAGTTCATTCACCGTGTTTGTAGACGTAAGAATTTTTGGATGAACGCTTACACTTGCTTTATCTGAGTTTGGTGCAAAAGTCTCATGTTGAACCACGTGTTCAGAGGTTAAATCTCCAACTTCGTAAACTGATGCAAACTCGTTCTGCATATCAAAAGAAGGTAAAGTGAAATCCTAAGCTGGAGGTTTCCTAGTTCTCTTATTTTCCATCGCATTGTCATCAAATACAAAACAATTAATCAAATACATAATAAAATGTGGCTGGAACATGCTAACTAAGCATCGGATGACGCAACAAGGGGAGGCAAATCTAGTACACGGCGTTATCAATTAGGTACAATGAGAGTTGCCTCCCATTGTACGCCATGAACACGAACAGCCTTTCCTTTATAAAACGTAGATATATTACTAACAACCCATTTATTGCATTGGTGTACTTGTAAATACATTGAAATAACAAACTAGAACCTCCTACTTGAAGATAATGCGGGTGTAGCATAACGTAATTGTTCAGATCTCTCATCAATCTATATTTGATTAATTGGACTAGTCAAAAATTATATTAATTTAAAAGTTAACCAATCCCTACATTTGGAGAGTAAATAAATGTTCCTACAAAAAATATAAAGCATAGCGTATTCCCATATAAGGAGATTGGTCAACGAACATAACTACATCGGTGATTTCTCTCATATTTACCGCACATACTACGTGTTCGAACAATTAACTTCTGCCTGCATATTTGTACATTTTATTCGTGTACGTCATGAATCAAATGATTCATTTCAATTCATTGTTTTGTTTCAAGTATGTTACTATCATTACAGCCAGCGAACAAAGAGCTCATTATCATAAAATATTTTTCACGTGATCTGTAGAGAAAAAATTCCATCACTACGTAATATTTTTGATATTTTATGTATGTCATAAACATTTCTCTGAGGTAACGACCATTTGACCTCAGGATAGTCCATGGAAATTTGGAAGAGATTTATCCTGAAAGGCGAGTCTGCTTCCAAGAGTGTGACGTTATAGTGTTTTAACCTCGAAAGTTTGTTCAAAAAGACGACATATCACGCTCCTAAAAGGTCACAAAGAATGTTTCGGAGACTACAGCGGTATGATATAGAACTTATGTAGAAGTAGGGCAAATATATGTATATATCAGATATATTATTTAGCGCGTATTTGAGAAACACCGGTTATACTACATATAGTATAATCTGATCTTATACCTCTAAGTTTAATTTTGTTTTACATTGCGAATCAAAATCATTTTGTTCTCCACAATTGTCGCATTTTTTCCCATGTGCCTTGAATACACTGTTTTCCACAGTATAAACAATTTCAAACTGAGTTACAGAACTTCTTTAGTAACCTGACAATCTGAAAAATCATCTTACGATAGATAAGGTGTCTTTCTCCATTGAATTCTGAAATACAGTAAAATATCGGTCTAGATCTTAAATAGAACGTGCAAAAATTAAGACAGGCTGTCATTTACTAAAAGTTATCAGTGGGATAACTATAGAACTACGCCTATATTTCTTACTATTAATGGTTTTGAAACTAAAGAGATGCTCATTTCCAAATGCAGTTAACCATAGAAAGGGAGCATATTTTTCACCGAGACGTTGAAGTTTGGCAAGATATTTTCCCAAACAAATCAACATTCTGGAGCGGGGAAGACATGGATACCTGTTTGGAGTTTATTACAGAACAAGCAAAGGTATTGGAATCGAGGTCAGGAATGGATGTAGTTTGGACACTACATCATACCTGCTCCGAATCAGTTGGAGTTACGTTAAAGAAGGGAGGCTGCATTTCTACCAACAACATAACCAGTATTGTAGAGGTGGTGGGTCACCAGATTAGACTGGTGACAATGTTTCCATCATAGATGGGAATATAAAAAAGGCCCTTTTAAGGGCCATAAAAAATAAGAGTGAAAAAAAAATCTTAAACCACCTACATGTATATGTAGCAGGTCTCAAGTCCTGAACCAGATCTGGTATCTGGAAGTGTGAGAGAGATTTATCCGAACACCACTTTCTAGGGTGTGACGTAACGTCAATCGTGGAGGGTAGCTTGGTCCAACATTAAGGTATAGCATCCGCGCCTCAGCCCAACTATAGCCTCTGCACCCACATACGACGTTCGTGCGAGTCAATGTATTGAATATACAGGACATTACAGTGACAAATGTGTCATTTAGCTCCAATAACAACCCATCGTAGGAAGATATATAATATTACTGGGTTTTTCTTCCTTTCCTTTGCATTACAGGTTAAAGATGAACAGTTGAAAAGAACAATAAATGTATTTGTTGTGTACAATTAAAATTTAATTATACACACATTATAATTCGGACCAGGTTTTGTACAAGTCTTAAGTGTTGTGACACATACCTGTTTGCACCAGGTGATAAAAGTGTATGTTCTTAAATGTATCAGTTTAATGTTTTTTAATTCCAATTTATATACTTAAACCTTGAAATTAGTGCTATTCTCCTTGTTAACTAAAGACAATAATGTATAAAACTGATCCGATCAACACAAAAGCTATGACATGGAATCAAGCATGAGAATAATGCATTAAAGAGTATGCATCAATGCAGCGAAATCTCCTTTATTATAAGTAGCACAATAAGGTTTGTGGGTAAATCCGAAATTGACAGTGCACGCATGTAGACCAGATGGATCAGTAAGGGATGTCACTGAAAGGAGAAGAGGACTTATGTTGAAGAGCGTTCCGTACAATACTTTAATAAAAGTTTTTCAAAATTTTAAGTAGCAATATTATGCCTGTGACGCCTATGAAGTTACCAGATAAGGTTAAAAAGAAATCATAAATACTATTTTCGATTGTGTGAATACTTATAAGTCTGCACCAAAATCTTTCTCCGATTCTCGTAATATTATATATATACTTTTTCACTTTTTTGGTCTTTTGAAAAATGTTGTTTGTGCTGTATTTAGACCCTTCTACAACGAAATTTGTTTTTCATGCACACGTATAAAAATTGCGGTTTTTATCCAACGCTATCATTTGTTTGAACGTAGTTTTCAATTTAAAGACCTGACTTGACCTATAAAAATTACCAGGTGATAAGCAATAAAACCTATATGGGGATGGGAGGAGCTTGTTGTTATCAACATCCTATTTATAAATATACACATCATACAATAATAACACATGGCTTTATCTGAATGATAAATTTTATGTATCTTTGTAACAGAAATGTACACATGTAAGTATAATTAAAATTGCAATGAGTGATAAAAATTAATTAGTATGAATAATTTACAGTAAATGTCTAAATTATAATTACAGAAATAGAAAAACAAAAATTTACAGAAAATAGTACACAGTATTTAATTTCTTGTACTGTGCTTATTTCTAGTTAATTAAAAAAAAAACAAATGTCTTGAAAACTGCAAAATTTTATTTGAAATATCACATTTAAAACACTTTTTTTGTTCTACTGTCTACGATTTCTTTTTGAATAAATACTTTTCATAAATCTTGACCAAATATTGTTTTTCTTCCCTTTTTTACTCCTTGGCATCCGGTGATTTTGATTATTTGACACTGAAGTAAAGTCTCTATCAACATTTTCATTCCAGTGAAGTACACTAAGGTTGGCTCGGGCATTGTATTGGCTATCACCGAACACAATTCTTTTGTTTTGATAAATATTTGTTACATTGTTAAAACTCTCAACATAAAATGTATACCTTCCAAGAACATAATCCTTTGCATATTTGTATTGTGTTGAATTAAGTATTACACTTAAAAGAAGTTTTTCAGCAACTGGCGAGGTTATTAAAGTTCATATTTGTCATCAACCTTACACCTGGCACTCTCATGGCAGTCAGTGTGAATATTCTTATAGTGATCGAGGATATTTAATAAACTCTTCTTCAGTTTCTTTTCATCTTGGTCGCAGTTCTGAATAGCCCAATGCATGTGGGTAGCCACAGGTTCAAGCTTGTCTGATAACTGGAATGACCATGTTTTCCCCTCAGAAGATTTAGATCCAGTTGACACCTTCTTTAAAGCTGATTTTACAGACTTAACACAATGCCATACATCGTTCTGATTGATTGCTTCTGTTTTTTCACTTACATATTTGTTTATTGACAAATTCCTGTCATGGCAATGAACATTCACTGTTACATCGTTTTCATGTAAATAGTTGAAGATCTTCTCTGTCCCAAGTCTTTCATGTCGTTGAGATACAGGGTCCATTGTTTTCGTTACATGTTAACAACTGATAACTTTATGTGTTTTTTCTCCAATGCAAACAACACTTGTATCTTTTGCATTCTTACGCCAGCCGTGTCTTGCATCTGACATAATGTCTATCTTGCTATCAAGTTCTTCATAAGATGCTATCTCTTGTAAAAGTGCTATGTCAGTTGAATATTTATACTCCTCTTGTATGTGCTGACTGTGAACGTTGAAAAAGGATGCACGATTTTCATCACTTATAACCCCTATTCCTGATCCTTGTGCAAATCTCTTGTAGACTGCAGGCAATATTCCACTACATGTAATCCCATGATTTACTCTACTGTTCACTAAGTAATCCTTTGTGGGTAAATAAGGAGAGGAGGACCAAGAAAATACATGAGGTGTCTCTTTATCGTTACATTTTAGGCTTGTTTTGCAAACATGTCCCGTTTTCAACATTTTTGTAGGTTTAAGTTTTTCTTTACAACATATTGCATGCCAATCAACAACCGATATAAGCCTCTTAAATGAATCTTCTGCAGTCAGAAAAATATGTTGGTTTGTTTCTCCTTTCTTTGATCTGATGAATGTGGATGGACAGGGTTTCTCTTGAAACTCTTCTGACTGGGTGTTACTGGTACCATTCTCTTCATTCCATTTTTGCAATAAACCTTCAATAACCTGCAGGTTTCCCATAGGTTTTTTTTTTTTTTTTTTGTCAATTGAAACAAATTTTCCAAAAATTTCATCCTTCTTTTCCTCAGAACCTGACACTTCAATCCGAAAACACGGAGTTCTTTTTCTAGCTTTTTTCTCACTTTCTGACATTTTCAACAAAGGCTGAGGAGGTAATGTTGTCTGACATATGGATCAATCTATTTAATTTAAGAAGGGGTATATAAGTACTCAAGTCAAATTTATTAATATATATATGTAATATATTTTGTTAATCATTTTTGACAAATTTAGGAGATAAATATGAATGAGATTTAAAAATAAAATTTATGATAAAGAATTTTACTATTTTTGTTTTGGACATTAATCTTTATTGTTCTTAAAAATTTCTCACACCCCTTTACTAATATATCAGTTACAGTTTTAGTACTTGCAGATATGTCCATTCCCGCCAAATTAATGACTCACAAACACAGCATGTGTAAAATATCAGTCATAGGGCATTTTTGAGGCCTTACTTGGGATAAAGAAAATAAAAAAAATTAAGATTCCTTTATCAAAAATATATCTGATATTTTTTTTTAATTGTGAACTATTATTTTACCCAAAAGAATGTTTATCAACATTTCCAAGTACTTTTATTAAATCTGTTCAAATCGAAATCCTCATTGTGCCTTGGGTTGCAGATTACACATCCTAGATTTTGGAAGTTCATTTCCATTTTATAAAACATGGAGAAAACAATGAATGTAGTAATGTCACTTCTGTGTTAGCACTTGAAGTTACACAAGAGCAGATAGATGCAATATATTACTTTTTTGCTCATAATGATTGGGATTTTAAAGAGGTTAATTATGACCAGAATAATGTGAACAATTCTGAAAGCAATGACCATTCAGAAAATTATCATATTGAACAGGACCAAGAGTCACCTGAATGTAGTTATTGTTTATGTCGCCCGTGTATAACAGATGAACGAAATAGACAAATGTGGTGGGAAAATGAAAATTGTGCACCTCATGAAAGAAATTCTTTCTTAAGAAAAGATAAATTCAAACGTTTTTGGACAAACCTTTTTCATAGAGGGGTGTGGATTAATACTGATGTTCTTTACTTGAATCAACAGATTCATGCATTAATTTCTGTTGATTTCACCACAGCCCGCTAACAAAGAGCTAATTATCATAAAATAATTTTGATGTGATAAGTATAGGAGCAATCCCACCATTAATTAATAAATTGTTAATTCATGTATATCGTATACATTATTTTTAGGGAGCGACCATTTCACTTCATAATAGTCCATAATCATCAAGTGCTGAAACAGATTTATAACAATTCTACAGTTTCATGGTCTTGTATCTAGTGGCACATATTTCAAAATTAATTCAATCAGAATGCCATATATTTTAAAATATAATATACTATCTCATATGTATTTTAGCATAACATTAACATTTATCTCTTTCGTAAATCTCCAATATATATTTCACAATATTGTGACTGATGATATTGTCCCGGATATATATTAAATGCAGATGGCGAAATAACTTATCAGTCAGACCAATGACCATGAAAATGCAGGACATAAAGAATTAAAGACCAACTTCTTACATCATATCAAGTAACCATGGTAATTTCAAGAGTTTTTTTTTTTTATTTTTTGATGCGTTTGTTATATTTGTTGTGTATTAGTCAACACAGAGAGTTCGTGCACACTGTCCTTTTCACGGTGTACAAACCTATCATAGATATAGAAAATTGATGTGAGAGTGCCAATGAGACAACTCACCATCCATGTTTTTGAAGGTAAACGGACAGAAAGTCACAGGACAATAAGTCACAGATTTGATAGGACAAAAAGTCACAGGACATAAAGTCACAGATTTGATAGGACAAAAAGTGACAGGGCAAAATGTCACAAATAATTTGTGGACAATTGTTTTAATATATAAGAGAAATATCTTGAAATATTTACTTTTTAATACATATATTCATACGAAAGTTTAGGAAATATGTCATTATACTTGAAAAATTTGGTAACAAAGTTGATTTATATACAATAGTTTAAGAAAAATGCAAAAATGTTTTTGTAAATATAAGTGTTTTTTATTCAAAGAAAATAATCAGAAAAAATGAATTGTGACTTTTTGTCCTGTGAATTTTTGTCCGTGACTTTTTGTCGGTGACTTTTTGTCCTGTGAATTTCTGTCCTACATTCGTATTTCACTCATTGTTGTTGATCTTAAAAAAGTTAAATGGTCGTTCCCGAGAGAAAGTATGTGATACACATAATATAGCAAAAATATTAAACTAAGACGGAATTGTTACTATACAGATCACATCAAAAATATTTTATGATAATAAGCACTTTGTTTGCGGGTGAAATGAAAGCAGTACAAATGAATAAAACATGTGATTCAAGTTGTTCACGATCAAATTCAACTGCATGCAATAGTCAATTGTTCTAATGTTAGAACTAAAATGAAGTCGGAAACGGTTTTTAAATGAAATCAATGAAATAGTTACAGTCGTCACATCCTACTCTTCAAAAAGGCATATATATGATGTTGTTTAAACATTAAAACAAAATTGTTGAATGCACAGTTAACTGTCAAAAATTGTGTCCAATAATGAATAGGAAAAGTCACAAATACTTTTATTTGTTGATTTGTTGAAATACATTTAATTATTAAATGTATTATAATATAATTATCTTTAAGTTGAATGACGACATTATGATAGTTGTAAAACTCAACGATGTAATTAAATTATTATTTATATTCGATATATACATGTATGTGTACTTTTCTTTTTACTTTTTGATGTTCAATAATATTGAGTGCTGGTGCTCATTTGATTTTCGACGTGAGGAAATAACGTAAAAAAATGTAGAAAAATTAAGCCGCCTTTATTTCTTACTATTGATGGATTTGAAACTATTTTGCAAAATGCAATTAATGGAAAGGGACTATATCTTAAGACAGTTGGAAGTATGGCCCGATGTTTTTCTTATATACGATGGATAGCTGTATCAAAAGAGTTCAGAAAAAGATGGTGACACTGAGGACTCGCAACGCTTGATACTAAACAAAAATTTTCTCATACATTTAAGGAGATAGTTGGCGTGACGCTGAAGAAAGGCGGCTGGGTGTCCATCAACCAAGTAACCAGTGTATAAATAGATTTTTTTTTTTTCTTTCGAAGGGGATTGGATGTTGTTTCTCTACCTCTAATGGCTGATGACTTTCCTCTACCTGTCGAGGATTTTCCTCTACCCTCTCCTCTACCTCTTCTTACCCCTCCTGTGATTACTAAAAAAAAACCCAAAATGATTGGATGGTGTTAATAGATTAGTGATAAATAGATTAGTGATAAATAGATTAGTGATATTTACATTTTAACTTGTTAAACAAGTAGAAACCACAAATAAATGGTTTTTCGATACGAACAATAGTTTAAAATTACTGTAAGCCTTTCTATTTTTGAAGCAAAGTAATCAGATTGAATACTCTGTTGTAAATTTTCAGCAATTTAGTGGGCTGCTACATTTTTAGAACACCTTGCAATTTATCTGTTAATAACACATTGTTAAATGTGTATGCTGCCGAAGCATTTTCTTCGATTAATTTATTTCGTAAGGAATCTCGCTTTAGGTTAAACAGTTCAAGTAGGAATTCATACCAGCAAAACTGAGTTCTCGTTGTTTATTCTTTTAAAAAGGGTCGTTAGGCAGATTCCAACCTAGCACTACCGATATTTTTCCCAGAGCATCAAAAAGGTATGCTGCAGGATTAGTGGTATTAGTCAATGACAGTCTGAAGGGTTATTTAGACGAAGGACATTTTGTTCCATCGTTTGTTGGTATTGGTCAAACAGATAGGTTGGGGAGTTGTTGGGACGAGGAACACTTAAGTTCCGTCACAAATATATGGTGGACGCAGAAAAGCGACAATGAAGAAAGTAACAACAGCGGAGAAATTTAAGTTACCACGAGGGCTAGTAAAAAAAAAAGAAATCGTTATTTTCTCTGCTGCTAATTAAACAAAATTTTTACCAAGTGCTCTAAAAACAGATGACCAAAATCTTCGATTAGGAAAAAAATGTTAAAGAAATTGATTTCAATACATATATCAGGACAGAAAGTACAAAAATAGGGAGACAAACGTCAACTGCGAAGGAGTCTGAACTTTTCAAATTTCAATCGAATCAACATACTCCGGAGGGTCAAACTGTACGTGACGAATTTGCCCAATTAGAGCCTTCTGCTCCTCCAATATTTAATTCGGACGAAGTACCTCAATCATATGATATATTTAAGTCAGACGATGTGACGATGTCGAAATTCTGTCAGAAGAAAAAATTAAAACTACGTAATTCCACAGAGAATGTAAATGAACCAGAATTTAAACAACCGATACAATCGCATCAACACAGAATAAGTGATACCGATCAATGCTTGTCAGAACAATTTAATGACATTTCTTCCACTATTAATTTTCAGAAATATTCGCAAAACCCAACCTTACAAGTGAGAGAAAGGACGAGTGGCAAAAAGGCGAAAAAGTGCAGAAAAAGTAAGTCCATTTACGAAAGCATCAGTTGCCAAGAGAATGCCTATCATACATGTGTGTGGTGCACAGGGAAATGCAAATCAGTTTTCAGCAATTTATGATTTTAACCAGAATTACATCAACAATAAGACCATATTGGAATGTAAAGACAATTTGGTCGAGACAAGACGGCAGTCTGTGTTAAATAAAAGAGAACTGCATAATAAATATAAAACCGTGTTGTCATTTCAAGGTCAGAAAAAGAGGTGTGGGTAAAATTATGCAGAGTGTTTGACTTGTACGAAAAAGGAAAATTCAAACACCAACCAAGAGGTATGATGAAGACCGTGCATTTTAAACAGTTATAAGGTTACAAAAACGGAAAGTAGTTGGAAGTACTAAAACATTTATTAAAAACAAGACTGGAAAAACATGTCTAGCAGCTCTGAAAGGTTGGTAAAATAAGCAATATGTTTGTATACAAAAAATATCATAAATTAATCTTTGTTTTTACAAGTATAAGGAATCAAATCAATAACTTCACGTAAATGGAACTATCATCAAAATAAGTATAATCCTGTTTTACACCCTGTAGTTGTTTTTCTATATATAAACGCTTTCTTTGAGTGTCGCAGTCTCGTACATTTTTTTCTTATAAGAAGTGAAAGAAGTACAATGAGTTTTCAAACTTTAAAGTTTGAATAGTATGTTTAAGATTCAAAAGATTGTAATGTTTTATTTTTTTTTGTTCATTATTGAATTGTATTTTTCAAGTAAGCTTATAAAGTGTCTCTTGGAATTATAAATTAACAAGTTATGAGTAATTGTCAATAACATATCCTTTCTTCACGTAAGTTCAAGAGACATCAATTTCTGACTGGTTGCTGCAGACATGGAATAGTGTATGGGATAAACAACTTGTTGCGCTCAGAAAGTCCACGAGATTATATAGATTTAGGAAGGTCCTTAAAACATTGACCAAATGTTACTATTTGTGATATTGCACATCTTCTGGCAAGCCATGGAAACAAAATAGTCGAAGATTTGTATTGTCCAAATGAAGGGAGGTTTGACATAATATCTGAGGAAAATAATCAGGCTGCAGTATCAGGTAAAAAATGGCATAGTTTATCATTTTTAAACACACATCCTCATCAGGAATCTTCTTCATCAGATTCAAACTATAATCCAACAACAGGCTCATCTGATCACCTTTCCCTGTATGACTGGTTCCATCACAATAATACAAAGAAGAAGACGTTACGGAGATGTTCACTCGTGAGGGAAATATCTGGATTAGTTGACACACAGACTGTTGAACAACTGTTCAGCTCAAGTAGGAAAGATCTATACTTTTTAAACAACCTTACTCCAACTAACCACATGTTTCAAGTTAGACTTATTCATCACCTAAGAAATACAAAGAATAATTTGTTTAATATGAAGAAAGTACAAAAAGCATTAGGATGTAATCTTAAATTTAACACCCTTGGTCAAATTTGCCAAAACTATGGAGAATGCAGAGGAAAATGTATGCATAGAAGTTTTAGAAGAGGAAAGAATAGACAACATCATTGTTTTAGATCAATTACTGTAAATATTGACAATGCAATTTCCCATAGGAACTCATTTTACGGCTAAAACTACCACTTTTGCTATGAAGTTTTGAAAAAAATCTTATCCTACGTGTAGAATTGAAAGTTCATATGCACCACAATTTTTTTCAAAGGTCAAAATATAGGGCTGTGCGGCATATTTTCAACGTTTATATGCCCTGAACGTCTCAGAGTTTAAACTTACACTAATTTTCTTAACTACCCCTACCTCGAATGAAAGGTTACCACAGATTTCAATGTAAACAATATGCACGTGTTTATTTACTGGTAACATTCCCAAGTTCTGTCTCTGCGATATGGAACACAGAGAGCATAACTGGGAACCAGTATGTAAACAAAATTAATTTTCTATGAATATTCAATTTCTCCCCAAAAGAGGCGTGTTTTGAGCAACAGCTGTATTTACAAAGTGCAACCTATACAGACATTTATTCAAATAGAAAACTCTCTAAAATCAGTTTTTCTCACATTAATACTCATTTATCAGAATTATAGTCTAAATGAAATCACTTTGTATACTCTTAAGTTTTTCTTTACTATACATTTTATACCGGTCCCCTCCCCAGTTTCAATTTTTTTAATAATTTGAAAACAAAACTTTAATTATTGTCAGCTTACCCTACTTGCATATTTTCTGATAAAAAATGCCTAGAACCTGTTACAAGCTAAATTAATTGTTTTACGACTCAGGGCAATTTCCAATGTTTTTTGTCCCGTGGGGCCTCAAATTTTCTAAATCACTCTGCTTTTTCTAGCAATTTGGAATATTTAGTACATATTCAGGATAGAATACACTATTATAAGGTGCCACGCAATATCTGGTGGAGGAATCCGACTTCGATCAACCAAAAGCAGTATACTGTATGAATTCTACGTATAATTTAAGAATTGCCAGAAGGATTATAGCCAAAAACGCAGACGTATCAATTACTGTAAAGGTTACGATACTGCTGAAAAGCTGTAAAATCGCTGTTTTTATCTACGGAACAAAACATGGAGCATACAGTTAAGAATAAAATGTAAGAGTATATGATGTTATCGTAATTTAAATTGAAACTATACTATTGTGTCAAGTGTATCTATGCATATATATTATGCATATATTTTGATGGATGACTCAACATTTGTGAACTCATTTGAAATAGATGCATTTTATTTACATACACTTTTGAACATAGTTATTACGGAATAGTTTCGAATATCACGATCTATCTATGATCTAAAACAGTTAGGTAGTAGGATGGAAAATGTACAAATTGCCAATCAATATATTTTTCTGTGAATTTACAGTACATTGAATTATAATAGTTCGATATGAATTGGTGCGTCAGATGCGATTTGTCTAGATTAAACTTCACCAGGAACGCTCAAACGTTATATGTTTACATACAAACGTTAATATGTGGTACATGTGTAATATCTTTTTCGTGTCTTGCTTATATCTTTACGTTACATGGTTATATCTTCACGTAATGGTATAGGGATATATCATTATAACATATGGTTGCATCTTAACGTTATGTGATTGACATATCAACCACAAAACGTGTCATTCTTTTTATTTTGCAAACTTTGTTAGACTGCATTTTATTACTTAATAATGTTGAGTGATTTCAAACGTTTCTATTTAGTTCCACCGACTCCAAGCAATTTACAGCTACTAAAACGCAATCAAACCAGTATTGCGATCGGTTGGGATTCTCCAGATTTTGATATACCCGTTAAATTCAATATCTACTACGGGATAACTCCTTCAAAGAATTACAACAAGAGTGCACACGCTGAAATGTCTCGCCTTCTATACTAATCATTGATATTATGTTGATAGTCCTAAGTATAAAGCTTAGTTTTATTACAACTGTCTCATAAACTTAACATTAACCAAGATAACTAAACAAAGACCAATGAACCTTGAAAATGAGGTCAAGGTCAGATGAACCATGCTAGGCAGACATGTACAGCTAACAATGCTTCTATACAACATATATAGTTGACCCATTACTTATAGTTTAAGAAAAATAGACCAAAACTCAAAAACTTAACACTGTGCAAAGAACCGTGAAAATGAGGTCACCGTCAAATAAAACCTGCGCGACTGACATAAAGATCATAAAATATTTCCATACACCAAATATAGTTGACCTATGGCATACAGTATTAGATAAAAAGACCAAAACTCAAAAACTTAACTTTGACCACTGAACCATGAAAATGAGGTCAAGGTCACATGACATCTGCCCGCGAGACATGTACACCTTACCATCATTCCATACAACAAATATAGTAGACCTATTGCATATAGTATGAGAAAAACAGACCAAAACACAAAAACTTAACTATAACCACTGAACCATGAAAATGAGGTCAAGGTCAGATGACACCTGCCAGTTGGACATGTACACCTTACAGTCCTTCCATACACCGAATATACTAGCCCTATTGCTTATAGTATCTGAGATATGGACTTGACCACCAAAATTTAACCTTGATCACTGATCCATGAAATGAGGTCGAGGTCAAGTGAAAACTGTCTGACAGACATGAGGACCTTGCGCAAGGTACGCACATACCAAATATAGTTATCCTATTACTTATAATAAGAGAGAATTCAACATTGCAAAAAATTTGAACTTTTTTTCAAGTGGTCACTGAACCATGAAAATGAGGTCAAGGACATGTGACTGACGGAAACTTCGTAACATGAAGCATCTATATACAAAGTATGAAGCATCCAGGTCTTCCACCTTCTGAAATATAAAGCTTTTAAGAAGTGAGCTAACACCGCCGCCGCCGGATCACTATCCCTATGTCGAGCTTTCTGCAACAAAAGTTGCAGGCTCGACAAAAAATCAGTGACAGCGCCTGGTAAAATGTTCAAAGCTCATGTGCTAAAGGCTGGCACTGAATACAAGTTCCAGTTATCTGCCAGTTCTGCAGATGGAGAAAGCAAACTTGGCGATCCACTATTCATACGCACTCTGAAAGACCGTAAGTATAAACATAAGTTTCTTGTTTAAGAACATGCATTACCCTTTGTATATCGTACTGAACACATGATACAGTTTGTTCTTTTTTAAAACACATTTACAGTAAACTAAATGTGGACTAACACTAAGATAACTCTACGGTCTATGTTTTATACATTATAAATTCAGAACCTTTAGTGAGTAAGCAAAAGGGGGAAAGACTTGTCTGATGTTTTTTCCTGTTTATTTAAGAAATTATTCATTTCTTACATAATTTATGACAGTTATATTGTCTTTCACACTAGCTTTTGGTAACATTAGCCTAAGACTTCAAAAATCAATCTTCTACTTATTACATGTATATGTTACCACAAATCAAAGTAAAGTACAGTAACACTATGACCAAAGGCAAAAAAGTAAACAAAACTACACAGAAAACGATTGAACAAGAAAAAAAACCATCATATAAAGGGGTTCAATTCAGGTATTTAGGAATTTTAAAACCAACATTTCTCTAAAATTAGCAGACATATATGCTTAGCTCTGAAATTGGCAAATAAAGTTTACATTAGAAATAAACGTCCTTTTTATATGATAAAATCGTAGATGAATATAAATAGTTTATATAGAGTATGATTTCCGTGATCACACCAGGTGTTTCATGGATGATCTCAACCAGATAGCTCCGTACCATATGTTTAGATAGGCAAAAAATAAAACGCCTGGGATCTTAAAAAACCAAGATGGTGTTAACAGAATAGACATAACTAAAGGTCAACTTTACCTTGGGCATTCCATTGTGTTTGTTGTATAATTATATATACTATGAACAGAAAGTGATCAGACAAAAGCTTGCATTTAAATTACAAGCCGTTACATTTTGGCCTAAGATCAAATGTTTGGAAGGCCCAACGCCATCTACTATACTGGAGAATAAAAATCAGAAGATCTAAATAGAAACGACATTCTATATAATGTTAACTCGATGACGGCATTGAATTCTATCATAACCTTCATCGGGAGCGCCAAGACCAAATGGATTTAAAGCAAAACTTATAAAACTAAAACAGCATAAACAAAAATGGTGTAACAAACGTAAAACTGGGGCACCATCAACACGCCCTAGACCTGGTAATGTTATCAACTACAACGACGGGGTCATAAAAAAAACTTTTTAAATGCAGTCAGGAACACATATTATGATGGTTATGCCGTTCTGATTCATAGTGTATTGATTCTGCTGCTTCAAACAAGAAATTTAGATCGTAAATATCTTTGACGGTTTCAGTAGAGTACAAGTCCATCAGTTTCCAATTTTTATGTCATTTCAGGTATAACACATACATTCCTCCTGGGATATATCATTTCCTCAAAACACAAATGCCAGAACACTACGAAATGTTATTACAATGTTTTTTATACGACCGCAAAATTTGAAAAAATTTTCGTCGTATATTGCTATTACGTTGGCGTCGTCGTCGTCCGAATACTTTTAGTTTTCGCACTCTAACTTTAGTAAAAGTGAATGGAAATCTATGAAATTTTAACACAAGGTTTATGACCACAGAAGGAAGGTTGGTATTGATTTTGGGAGTTTTGGTCCCAACATTTTAGGAATTAGGGGCCAAAAAGGGCCCAAATAAGCATTTTCTTGGTTTTCGCACTATAACTTTAGTTTAAGTTAATAGAAATCTATGAAATTTTGACACAAGGTTTATGACCACAAAAGAACGGTTGGGATTGATTTTGGGAGTTTTGGTTTCAACAGTTTAGGAATTAGGGGCCAAAAAAGGGCCCAAATAAGCATTATTCTTGGTTTTCGCACAATAACTTTAGTTTAAGTAAATAAAAATCAATGAAATTTAAACACAATGTTAATGACTACAAAAGGAAGGTTGGTATTGATTTTGGGAGTTTAGGTCCCAACAGTTTAGGAATTAGGGGCCAAAAAGGGACCCAAATAAGCATTTTTCTTGGTTTTCGCACCATAACGTTAGTATAAGTAAATAGAAATCTATGAAATTTTAACACAAGGTTTATGACCATAAAAGGAAGGTTGGTATTGATTTTGGGAGTTTTGGTCCCAACAGAATAAGGGGCCCAAAGGGTCCAAAATTAACAATGACAAACGTTTTTTGAAAAAAAATAGTACAAAGTTATGCTTATGGACATTATAAAATTCCATTTGTTCAAAAGTGTTGTAATGTGTACTGTTGATATGTATGAAAAAAATAAATTATATATATTGAATTTCGTTTATTTCTTCTATAACGAACTACTGTGAAACGAACTATCAAGTATTCAATAAAATGTCACATTAATTGGTTGAAAAAATCCATGGGATCGAAGTTTTCTTCCCCCTTTTTTTTGCTAGTTTGTCCAGGCAAATGCAGTAACATCATCTCAAATGACATGTCTCCTAGCAAAAGACTTAATCCTGAGGTATTAACAGAGACACAACCTTTCTTTTTCCTGCTTGGTATGCAATCTTTAATTCACATAATAATTTTTGCTCAATAGGGTCCGCCACCTTTTCCACTGAATCTTGAGAAAACTAAACCCCTTTTTCTGCATCATCCCATTCTGATTGTAAAAGCCTAGCAGGTTCCCCTCCACTTCGGGTATTAAATATTGTTAATCTGCATACAAGTAAATCTCTAATCTCAGCATATTCATTAGAAGTTATAAATTGGAATTTGGTTTTAATTTCTTTAATTTTATTTTCCAGCCATTCTTTTAACATTTTAACATCATCCTCATCGGGAAGGCGAGCTGGTATCCTCAATTCGTTCTGTCTTGGTACAGTTATTAGAAACTTAGAATTTTGTACTCAAAAAGAGGAAAGTTACATCATATTTTAAAAAGTTAAAAGAGGGGTCCACTTATTTTTAATATTATTAAACTGTGAAAAGTAAATGTGTTAATTTAACATGGTTAAAGTCCAGGAATATTACAAAATGTTTTGACCATTTAATACCAGATATATTTATAGTTTATAGTAATGTTAGCCCTTTTGTACAAACAAATATATTATAACTTATATTGATCCCTCATAAACCATGTAAAAGGGATATTTATAACATTAACGGGTAGCCCCCAAACTGATTATGACTTGGATGGAGAATTGTCACATTGTCAGTCACACGTACATAGACCAGATTTAAATATTTTGGACATTTGATTTTGATTTTAGATTTACCTTTTTTGAATTTTCATCGAACTTCAGTATTTTTGTGTTTTTACTTTTTATTTCTTGGTGAACAGGAAAAAATATTTCAGAAATTAAAGAAATGTCAAAGTACAAGTGATAAATCAAGTTTCAATATTGTCCAAACCTACTAATTTATGTTTTCAAACAAAATTACAATCGCTCGCCTTTACTTTTCAAGCTTCGCCTCAAAAATTTGCAAATTAGATATTTTTTTATTAAAATTTTCATATCGCTCGCTCGCCCCAAATTTTGGAGTCCAAATATCCGTAGACCAAGAAATTAAATTGGTGTGGCCTAAAGCTGATTTTTTTTTCTCGATTAATGGCTTAAGTGAAACTTTCCAATCTCCAGAGTAATTTTTTGTAAAGGTTCTTTTATGCTTTGCCACAAGGCTAATATATTTACAAGTTAGCTTCTGAATGATCTCGGCATACGTTGTAGTAAGTTAAACATATATCATTAGACTTTCACAATCAGTTAATTTGAGTTTTATTGAATTGGCTTTCACTTGTTTATATGCGTTTGGTGCGAAGGAGTAATGATTCTAGCCGCAATGAAATTTTAAGTTACTGCTACTAGTTGTGTTGTTCACCTTCCTGTCAAATTAAGCATGTTCTTAAAACAACAGATTGCAAATGTTGTTTGTAAAAAACATGAAGGACTCTCATGCTATTAAAGGAAGAAGGGTCCCGACGGCCTAAACTAAGTCAATGAAAATGTAACTTTGTAGTTTTGTTATTGTTACAAAATATATTCACATTCTGAAATATGAAAATCAAGATATACAGTCTTAACCTTTTCAGCTCACCTGACCTGTGAGCTATTATTATCACTTGGAGTCCGTCGTCCGTAAACTTTTACAAAAATCTTCTCCTCAGAAACTACTGGGCCAACTTTAACCAAACTTGGCCACAATCATCAATGGGGTATCTAGTTTAAAAATTGTGTAGCGTGACCCGGCCAAACAACCAAGATGGTCGCCATAGCTAAAAATAGAACATAAGGGTATATTTATTTATATAAAACTATGAATGAACCTGCAGGATTTGGACTGTATATAATTTGTAATCTTTTTTGAAAACCTCCATAAAAAATCAAGAAATTTGATTAAACCTATAGACTTAAAACGGGTCAGTACATGGCTTTAGCAAATATTTTTCCTTATTGTGGCCTTACCTGAGATATTTCCTATACATCTGTTTTCCTTAAGGAACAGATAACTTGACTGATCTTTGGTGATAGTTCCTTTTGTCAAAATCTTGTAACGTTGTCAAAAACTGGTAACTTTGTCAAAATCTTGTTACTTTGTCAAAATCTTGTAACCAGGACAGTAAGACCATGTACACAGTTTTCCACAGCTCCAACCTAGTCCAATCTTTTGTCTGTGGCTAGGGCATACAGTCAGGGTTGATATGTCCTCCCAAGAAAAGCCCTCCCCGTAGCTTTATCAGCTCTCCCTCATTTTCAACTGCGTTTTGGTTAATGTGGAAGTATGAAAGATGTGAGATGATAGATCTCTTACATGACAGAACATTATCTGGTACTTTGGAATTTGGTCCACAGGAAATATTTGCTCCTCCAACTGAGATGCTAAAAGATGTGATTCTGAAAGCTAAGAAATATTTACATTAATAAAAAGACATGCATGTTTATAGATACAAGTTTGAAATAAAGAGATTTCCAATGTCCCCTGTTTTCGTCTGATTTTATATTTCCAAGGGGTGTGAAAAATATATGAAAAAAAAGTTGCTCATTTCCTAATATCTAAGACATTTATAACCTATATTGTGTCAAAAATAAATTAATAAATTAATTCCAGGCTCCTGGCATCAGATGGGCATTTATATATATATATATATCTTCCTAAAAGATGCAATAACTTTACCACGGGAGCCAATCATAGTCTTTTAAATAAGATTGATTGCTTTCAACTGACAGGATGGTTGGTTATATTTTATTTGAAGTAAGTAATTTACAGCCTAATAAAGTTTCAATAAATAAAAAGATGCATAGTTAAGTACCCTTTATTATCCTCTTCAATTGTCTGGTAATTGTCTATGATTTTGGAACGGGTACTAGGGCCATCAGCTGTAGAATATACATAAACAAGTTGTTTAACAAACTGGCAGATAATCATTTCGTGTATAATGTAGACAAAATAAAGAAAAGTCTACAGCAATGTTAATATGGAGAAATACTTGTCTTCTAATGAAAGCCTAGGAATCAATCTTCTACAAAAACAATTTAAACTCTTAAAAAATAAAGATTAAAAGAAATGCCATAAATGTTAATAAGTAAAATAGTACAAGAGTTGTCTCCCATTGGAATTGAACCAACCTACGATAAATGTATTCTCCTTCCGATGAAGACTTTTTTGTACCTGTTAGTTGAAAGTCATATTTCCATCACCATAGGATTAACTAAGATAAAGAAAAATGTTAATAAGTAAAATAGTACAAGAGTTGTCTCCCATTGGAATTCAGATGAAGACTTTCATGTTCCACTCCAGTTGGTCAAAATAATACTTCCATTACCAGGATTAAACAACAGCCAAAATATATATACAGCATTTATAACTGATCTCTTCATGTTAATCTTTGTTTAATTCTCCTGAAAAGATGAAAAATGGCAAAAACACAGAATGAAGAATGTAATGTTTAGTTTAAAAAATGCATTTTGTCTATACCTGTTTAATAATATCGGAAAAAGACAGAATTAACATACCTCTACATAGATCCTTATGGGATAAGGGATAGAAATTGTCTCCTTTATCATGGTAGATGTGCTGCACTTCTACCCCTTCAGCACAAGGACAGGCACACAAGTAGTCATTAACCCCCTCTTCGAGGTATATCACCAGCTCTTTCATTAGGTATCCTGCAGTAGACATTATAGCTGCAGGACCTATAAGGAAACAATAATTTCTTAAAATAATGACTTATGCACATGTAAGAGACAACTGCTAGGAGCACAAGTAATTCCTATTTAGTAATGAAAATCAATTGACTTACTGACAAACATTTTATTATTTCATAACTTCAAACTTGTAAAGTTATGCCATCAAAATAACAACTTCATCTTTTTTTTTTAATTTAATCAGTATTGTTTATAAGGCAGCAACCATTTGATTTTCTTGGGGGGGGGGGGATAATTTGTTTTTCATTCTGATTAAAATAAATTTGTTTGTTTCACCCTCAGCAGCCACTCTGTAATGCTAAAATTGAAAGAAAAAAGTTAAACCTGAAAATAAATCCGTAGCCGCCCCCTCCCCCGTATATCAAATAGTTGCTGCCTAAGATTCATAATATTTGGTTGATGGAAACCAAAGCTTGAGAACAGAAACGAAACATTCATCAAATTTTCAAATCATTCAAACTGTAAAGAGATATAAACAAGGGACGAAAGATTGATGGTCACAATAAATAGGATTTATTATAATCTTAATAATAAGATAACTATTTACACCACTGGGTAGATACCACTGCTAGTGGACGTTTCGTCCCCGAGGGTATTACCAGCCCAGTAGTCAACATTTCGGTGTTGACATGAATATCAATAACGTGGTCATTTTTTTAAATTTCCTGTTAACAAAACTTTGAATTTTTCGAAAAACTAATGATTTTCTTATCCCAGGCATAGATTACCTTAGCCGTATTTGGCACAACGTTTTGGATTTTTGATCCTTAATGCTCTTCAACTTTGTAATTGTTTTGCTTTATAAATATTTTGATATGAGCGTCACTGATGAGTCTCATGTAGACGAAACGCGCGTCTGGCGTACTAAATTATAATTCTGGTACCTTTGATAACTAATAAAAATCTTCTAGTATCACAATTTGTTGAAGCCCCCAAGGATGACTGGGGCATAGAAATATGGTCACTTGGTGTTCTCCCGACCGGCAGTAAAACGCTTGCCGAAGTGGGGCGTCCGTTTGGCTGTGCGGGATGTATCGAGTTCGCAGTCACGTCCGGTCAGAAGGGGACGTTAAATCCGATGCCTCTTTTAAAGAGAGTGCCACGCTCTTTGCACGTTAAGAACCCTTGCAACAACTCTTTGAGGGGTCCGGAGGTGGCCTGTTGCAAGGCAAAATTTCGGTCCCTATCCAATATACCCTAATTTTCCTGTGGCAGTTCAAATTTCCCCAACCATCATCCTGAATAGCCTCTGTTATGACCAAACCTACCTATTGTATTTATTGTGAACTTGTTCTCGTCCTGAATTTGCATGAAATATTTGCCACTGGACATTAAGCAACCAACAATCAATCAATTTGTTGAAACATTTATTTCTGTTTTACTTTCTGAAGGCTATCATCATTTTGTAGCACTTATTAATACTGAATAGATGTGTATTAAGCAAATATACTAGACTTTGTATGAATATATGGCACACTCACTAATGAAGGTTCGTCTGATTTCCTATCAACTGTCATGTAACAAAATAAACATGAAGATCATACTGGGTGTTTTCAACTACCGCCTCTTTCTGAATCTTTCCACCTGTCATTTTGTTGAAATTTGTTTTGTCCTATCTTCTCCCTATCTCAACAGCTTTCAGATAACTGAGCCAGTGAGTTTATCTGGTACTGAACATCTCCTAAAATGAATAGATCATGTATTTAAACACTAAATAGTAGCAAATAATACTGCCAATCAAAAATGGTGATACATGTGTGTCAACTACGCCAAGGAGAAATAGCACAAAAGTAAAGAAAAAACTTTCAGAACATGTCTTGTAAAATTGAAGGAAACCAGTATATAGTTTGAAAAGATTACTGGTTATGAATCTGGTCAGAAGGGAGACGTTAAATCCGATGCCTCGTGTAGAGAGAGTGCCACGCTCTTTGCACGTTAAGAACCCTTGCAACAACTCTTTGAGGGGTCCGTAGGTGGCCTGTTGCAAGGCAAAGTGTCTGTCAATATCCAATATACCCTCATTTTCCAGTGGCAGTCCAAATTTCCCCGACCATCATCCCAGATGGCCTCTATTGTATCAACCTACCTATTGTATTTATTGTGAACGTGTTCTCGTCCTGAATATGCATGAAATATTTGCCACTGGACGTTAAGCAACCAACAATCAATCAATCAATCTAAAGCAGTTTGCAAAATATTGGATCTATCAACTATGATAAAGTTAGTTAAGCCATCATGATTATCAGGTTCAGGTTGAACAGTGTCTTCATATTGTAATTCTAGTTTTCTCCCTGTTACAATCAAACCTTGAAAATAACGCAGAATTTCCACTGGATCGTTCATTTCTGTTCTAAGACATTCATATACTGTAAACCAACTTATTTTCGCGGCTACTTAATTTCGCGTTTTCAGAAGTCAATTCAATTTCGCGGCTACTTATTTTCGCGATTAACACTCTCCCTAGAATGTATTTTAAAATGGCCATAAAAATCCCCACTTCTATTGTCACTAATTAAAACTTGACCGAACGTGAACTGAATTCACGCACCTGTATAACTCCAAAATTGTTTATTCTTATCATTTAATTGTCAGTTTAAGGATGTCTTTACGGCAATATTTAATCAAACAAAAAACTAAAAATGGAGAATTAGACAATGCTTTGGATCCTAATGTAGAAAAAGCGCTGAAACAGCGAAAACTGTTACCGTTGCAAATTCGTCAGTTAAAGACGTTCTGCAGTCTCCTAACCGAAAAAGAAAACGTGGCGAATATTCAAATTATTCATCCGAGCAGAGAGCTAAAATAGCAAAATACGCTTGCGAACATGGGAATACCAGTGCTGCAAATTTTTTTCTAAATTGTTGGATAATCTCCCACTTAAACAACCAGCTCTAGCAATATTTGATGTTTATGCTGCTCATCGTGTTGAATCAACAAGTTCATTAACAAGTTACAGAAAGCAGGCATACTTATTAAATATGTTCCAGGAGGGTGTACCGGAGAGCTTGATTTATCTGGTAATTCTAAGATTAAGGAGGTAGTGAAATCGTGTTTCACTGCATGGTATGCAATTGAAAACTGTCAAAAACGTTGAAATCAATTTGAAGTTGTCAAACATAAAGCCAATACACGCTAATTGGATTATTCAAGCAATTCAAAAGGTGAAAGATCAAAAAGGTGTAATCCGTAACGGTTGGGTGAGAAGTGGAATGTTGACAGTCGATAAATAATTGATTATGTACACACCTGCGGCATGACTTACCTGAACAATTATGTCGTCTAATCTGTTTGCTTACATAATGATGTTTGTGTTTTTATTTCAATTTCCATTCAGTAATAAAGTTTGTCATTTTCTCATCTTAAATTTTGTTACATGTCCCATTAGAATTCATGGACTTATTCGCGGCGATTTACTTTTGCGTTTTTTTAATGCTCACGAAATTAGCGAAAATAAATCGCTCGCGAAAATAAGTTGGTTTACAGTATAACATTTGCTATTATATGGTCCAAGTCTGAGTTCCGGTTTGACTTACAGTTAATTAGGTGTAGTTGGCTTGGAATCTGCGCATCATTGTTATTTTCTGGACTAGCACTGCATATATCAGCTTCCTCCTGTTGAACCATAATTGCCGAGTTGGACATGTTAGAGACAGAAAGTGGTATTGATGTACAGAAATCATCAGCATGATCAATTTCCTGATTTACAAATGATTTTGTAGCATCTGTGTTTGTGACAGGGGCTACTACATTTATTTCATCATCTTTTAATAAGATACTTGTACTGTCATCTTTCTCTGTGTTTGTGGCAGGGGCTACTACATTAATTTCATCATCTTTTAATAAAATACTTGTAGTGTCATCTTTTACGGTGTCGTTGCGATTCAACATAGGATCTAGCAAATCATCTGAGTCACTGTTTGGATTTTCAAGCTTAACAATCTGCTTTCAACAATGAATGTTCACTGTATAGATACTAAATCTTTGAAAGCTAGAGAACATGAAGTTGGCCAAGTATTGGAGAGGCATGCAAAAGAATCTGAACATAAATACTTACAAGAAGAAGCAATTGGTTGTTTAAATATTAACAAAGGTTTGAAAAAACAACAAATTAGTATAATCATGATAATCATTTATTGGTCTTACATATAAAAAAAAAAGATGTGTAATGATTGCCAATGAGACAACTCTCCACAAGAGACCAAATTGACAGATCACTGTAGCACCTTTAACAATGAGCAAAGCCCATACCACATAGTCAGCTCTAAAAAGTCAGAAATGACAATGTAAAACAATTCAATCAAGTCTTTTGTTTGTCTGACTAAAAAATAAATTTGACATTTTCTACTACACTGCTACATGTTCACCTAAAAACTCAAAATATTTCTGTCTTACAGTTTGTGATACACTGGTATTATATGTAACAATAAAAATGCAAGCCAAGAAACTATTTTTTCTGTTGAGCACCGAAATCAACAAAAAAATGCATGGAACAAATTTCTATAATATATTGACCTATATCACATATGTAGTATTCCCATTTTGCACTAGTGCAATATAGCTTAAAAATTAATTATACCCCCGCTTTAAAAAAAGGGGGGGGGGTATACTGTTTTACCTCTGTCTGTCAGTCCATCCGTCAGTCCGTCCGTCCGTCCATCCGTCCGTCAGTCAGTCCGTCCCATGAAACTTTCGTCACATTTTTCTCAGGAACTACAAATCCACCCTTTCTGTAATTTGGTATCAACATTTATATGAGTCAGCTATACCGTGTGATGCGTTTTCAGATTCATCACTTGACAACTTCCTGTTTACCGAACACTTGTCTGATTTTACACATGATAGCCAAGTTGAAAATTTTCGTCACATTTTTCTCAGGAACTACAATACAACGATTTCTGAAATTTGGTTTCAGGATTTATATAAGTCAGCTATACCGTGTGATGCGTTTTCAGATTCATCACTCGACAACTTCCTGTTTACCGAACACTTGTCTGATTTTACACATGATAGCCAAGTTGAAAATTTTCGTCACATTTTTCTCAGGAACTACAATACAAGGATTTCTGAAATTTGGTTTCAGGATTTATATGAGTCAGCTATACCGTGTGATGCGTTTTCAGATTCATCACTCGACAACTTCCTGTTTACCGAACACTTGTATGATTTTACACATGATAACCAAGTTAAAAATTTTCGTCACATTTTTCTCAGGAACTACAATACAAGGATTTCTGAAATTTGGTTTCAGGATTTTTATAAGTCAGCTATACCGTGTGATGCGTTTTCAGATTCATCACTCGACAACTTCCTGTTTACCGAACACTTGCATATTTTTACACTATTAATATTATCCACTTGCGGCGGGGGTATCATCAGTGAGCAGTAGCTCGCAGTTTCACTTGTTGCATCTATTATCAACAACAAAACAAAAACAAATTTTATTTTAGTAAGCTTACGATGAAAATTTTTGTGCAAAATGAGATTCTTCTTTGGACAATATTCCGCAGTAATCCTGCTAAAGCACTATAACACATGTACCATTGATCTCTTTTGTAAAATTTCATAATTTAGTCCTTGCTTATTTTTTTAATTATGTATGCAAGTGGTTTTCATATGATTAACCACATTAAAATTTATAAGGAAATTCTGTTCACTTAAAAAGTACCATGATATGTTAAAGGGGACACAATTGGGTAAATGTTCAAATGTATGCATATTCTGTCATATTGCACGCAAGAACACAGTTTTAATAATACACCCAAGATTTAGTTTAATATCAGCATACCTACCCTCATTTAAAATTAATAACATACAAATGTATAAATTTTGAAAACAGTTATTAATCAAATTACACAGATGCAACTTTTACTGTCATGGTAACAATTTGAATATATACACATGATAGATGAAAGCTTTATTTTTTTACAATAGAAAATGAAGAAGGAAAAGGAATCACAGTACCAACAGACACCTGCTGGCAAAAGAAGGGTTCTGGAAGGGCATATAACAGTTTGTCAGGCATGCCATTAATTGAGTTTAATCCAACAAGAACAAAGTTCAACAAAAAATCAGATATTTTATTGTATTCTATTTTAAAAACTAATTTTCCATCAAGCTAGATATATTAGGTCATATGGTCCTATTTATTATTTTAATTTCACTCACTTATATACATCCTTAACATTAAAATTGAGAATGGAAATGGGGAATGTGTCAAAGAGACAACAACCCGACCATTACCATTTTTAACTGTCACACAAGTATAAAAAAGAAGATGAGGTATGATTGCCAATGGTCTCTTAGATTTGAAGATGTGTTATGATTGCCAAAGGTTTCTTTCAGATCTTATAATTTCTCTGCAAATATATTAGTTAAACTGAATTTTCATGAAACCTTTATATAAAAGATGAGTTTGAAGGTCAATTTTCGTTCTTAAATCCTTATAATTTATGGTAATGAAACGTATTTCCATGCTAGGCATATTACATAGATATGCAAAAAAAAATCATTTTTAGTCAGATAATTGCAGGGGTAGATAATGTTGTGAAATTTTTAAAAGGGGAGATAATTCAACTTTAAGGTTTTAACTGATTTTGAAGAAAAATATAAAGCTTGGAAGTAAATGGTAGAATAGACCAGGAGGAGGGTTTATTCTTCTGTAAGCTGAACTTGATGAAAATAATTATAGTTTGAACTAATGCAGATATTGCTTATTTCTAACAGTACATAGTATTACAAAATAGGGCTTTCATTCCTATAAACTCAAAATTTTATTTAAGCTAGTTTGAATTGAAATGAATAATTTCAGGGGTATCAACATTGATTGGTAAAAATACAGGAGGAGTGGTCCATAATGCACTAAGAGCACAATTGTAAAAAAAAATTGGACAGGATCAGCAAAGGCTATGGAGCCAGATATGCTAGTACAGATGATAATGGATGTTAAGAACAAAGGTATTGACACCAACGAAATTGATGCTAGATATATTAGGTCATATGGTCCTCTGTATGGGTTTCCAGATTTGCCTGGACGAGCAAGTATGAATTAATTAGTTGACAGAACAAATAAATATAAATGACACACTCACGGTGTGAAGTAATAAGCTGCACAAGTCCTATCTTAAAAAAATAATCCTTAGTTAAATGGCAAAATCAAAAGGTAAAAAACATTAAACGAATAATATTAATAACAACTGTCATATTCCTGAGTCTGTACAGACATTAACTTATGTAGAAAATGGTGGATTAAACCTGGTTTTATAGCTAATTTAAGCTCTCACTTTTATGACAGTCACATCAAATTCCCTTATATTGACAACACTCTTGCACTAAAATCGTTGGTATAATTAATATATAGTCCCTTTGTCCCTATGGTTCATTGGCATATTTCTTGTTCCGATTGAGTGCTTCTTGTTCATTTACACTTAAATCTTCAGACGCCTCTAAACGATCTTATTTTTCTGTTGAATAATTCTAACAAGTGTGATCTGTTGGCACTTCATTGCTTTCATCTTGCGTTTGTATTGTAACAGGCACAGGTTCTGCTGTATATATTACCTCCTGCTCCTGTTCGATGTTGGTACGAACATTGTCTGTTGCATCTTTTTCTATGGTGTTCGAACTTCTCCTATAATAGCTGGATTTGGTTGCGTTTGTCGTTGCATTTTTTGTATGCTGAACCTGACCATATTCATTCACACTTGGTGTGTCTGGTGTCATTATTTTTTTGCTGTGACCATAAGTGATCGTTGACAGTTTCATTGTGAAGATGGAACAATAAGCGATAAATGAATACGTGAACTAACGGTCATCTGATTTATAAAATATAGGTCACGTTTTAAAGAGTTGAAAAATTGTCCAGCAGTTGGAGTATCAATAGAACCAGTCAATCCTTCGACCAGGGAAATTTTGCTGAGATTTTCTTTCTGCTCCTTACAATTTCCGTCATGGAACCAATTAAACAGACAGTAATGGCCCGAAGAACCAGTCGATGGGTTGCACGATTCGTTCACTTCATCTTGTGTTTCCTGTTAGAACAGAAGACTAAATGGTAAACCCTCTTCAGCTCTAAATACTTTTCTTCTGTTGCCTCTGCAACTCTTCCTGCGGAAGGGACAATTGTAAACTCTGTTAAGTCGTCAACATCGAAACCCAAATCGTCAGCACAGTCACAAAGAAAAAATACAACATATATATAACAACAAATTAAAATTTATGCATTTATGTTCTTGCGTGTGGAACTTGCAAAATACCATTTAACAACCGACTAAATAACCATCGGTCATTTTATTCAAAAGAAAGAAACTGACCAATAATACGATACCTGTTAAGAGCAGGACATGATTTTGAAAACGTCACCTTTGGTAAACACTTTTATTTTTATGATTCAAGATAAATATCAAGACATCTAACCAAACAGAAAATTTATACAGGTTTATTGTAGGTTGAAAACAAATTCAGTCTGTTGATATTGAAGTAATTTAATGAACAAGATAATTATGTCTTAAAATAATCAATTTAAATGAGATTAAATCCTCCAAGAAAATTAATGCTTTTAATGTATTTTATTTGACCTCTTCAAAAAGATATTATTTAACATGATATTTTACCTTTATAACTTGAAGTTGTAATCCAGTTTTAGCTTCTGCTTCTTTGTGAAATGATTCACTGGATTTTCCTTTGGAAGTCATTCCTGACTTGTACATTTCCTCCAATATTTGCAAATTCTCCTCAGTTTTCTGTGGATAAATACAATTTACTATATATAGCCTCTGGCAATAATTTATATAGCCAGGACTATTATAAAATTAGGGAATGACTTAAAATAAAAAAATGTTGTGCATTTCCCAATAACTTGTCCATATGTCGTTGCTGAATTCAAAACATGTGACTTCCATTTGCACAAGGGTCCTGAAACCCATCATTTTTATGAACGCAAAAACATGAACCAGGTGAGCTAGAAATAATAGATCACAACTGTAAACGATGACCGATGTCAAACAATGAACATTTGTAACATACTGAAAGAAATCAGTATTGACACAGCTTTAAATGTAGATTGTGATGACATATTTAACTACAATCATATTAACTCAATTGTAATATGCCATATTAGATGTTTGATTCATAGTTGAAAAATCAAGGGCAAATATAATAACAAATCTTAGAAAGCATTAATATTTCATATGAATAGTACACTGATTAAAATTAACATAATAGATGAAATAATATGGCTATTTTAAATCACCTATAAATGGTATAAAATAGTAAATTAATTATCAAATACCTGTCTTATTCTTTGAAAAGCTAAATCATCAGTTGGGTTTGGTGGATCCTTTATAAGACTTTCCTTAGCCATTCTTGAAGTTTCTTTTCTTTCTGGAGAATGTCTAAAATGTGCTGAAAAATTTCGTTTGCCTGTATTACTGTAAAGCTCCCCAAATCTCTAAAGATATAGGGAGAATGCCCTGGTTTTATGATATCAATTGCTTCCACTTTTGATAGAAGAGAAGAATCCATTGTTGATAGTCTTATTATCGACTGCAAGTTTTTCCTTCTTCTCTCCTACTCCTTGGGAATATCTGGACACTACAATAAATGTAACAAGAATTTAAGAAGACCAATACATGAATTGTATGTTCCTGGTGGCAATGAAACTGTCAATACAGTTCTTAGCCACATCAGTAAGTTTTCAGCCATATTTAATCTGATTCTATGTTAAATGAGTCTTTACGGTATGGATATCTGACTTTTAGTGATTCATTTAATTCTTTCTTAATATTTGTTATGCTGGTTAATTGTAATTGTGTGTGTCTTTCTATGTTGTGGTGTAACACTATTGGTTTCAGGTAAGGGTAAATGTTAGTTTAATGTTATATTTGTAATTTTCATCGGGTTTTGTCAAATGTGTTGATGTCTTTTCTATTATATTTATGTCATGTGTTATGGTAAAGAAAATTAATTACCGCATTCATTTATTAGAATTGATTTTGTTCAACGTAATCAGTACGATATTTTACGTTTCAAGTTAGATTCAAAACAAACCGGACATAGCTTTATAATATAGTTAATTGCTACCTTAGTTTGCTATTAATAAGTATTAAAATGTGCATTGTTATTAAATGCAATATCAGTATTTAGTTTAAATATAATCTTGAATCAATCCTAATTCTATCTTATTCATTCAAATGTGACGTCATTTTTCATTTTTTAGCTCACCTGGCCCGAAGGGCCAAGTGAGCTATTCCCATCACTTTGCGTCCGGCGTCCGTCGTCGTCGTCCGTCGTCCGTCGTCCGTCGTCCGTCGTCCGTCGTCGTCGTCCGTCGTCGTTAACTTTTACAAAAATCTTCTTCTCTGAAACTACTGGGCCAAATTTTACCAAACTTGACCAAAATCATCATTGGGGTATCTAGTTTAAAAAATGTGTGGCGTGACCCGGTCAACCAACCAAGATGGCCGCCACGGCTAAAAATAGAACATAGGGGTAAAATGCAGTTTTTGGCTTATAACTCAAAAACCAAAGCATTTAGAGCAAATCTGACATGGGGTAAATATGTTTATCAGGTCAAGATCTATCTGCCCTGAAATTTTCAGATGAATCAGTCAACCCGTTGTTGGGTTGCTGCCCCTGAATTGGTCATTTTGAGGAAATTTTGCTGTTTTTGGTTATTATCTTGAATATTATTATAGATAGAGATAAGCTGTAAACAGCAATAATGTTTGGCAAAGTTAGATTTACAAGTAAGTCAACATGACCGAAATGGTCAGTTGACCCCTTTAGGAGTTATTGCCCTTTATAGTCAATTTTTAACCATTTTTCATAAATCTAAGTAATCTTTTACAAAAATCTTCTCCTCTGAAACTACTGGGCCAAATTAATCCAAACTTGGCCACAATCATCTTTGGGGTATCTAGTTTAAAAAATTTGTGGCGTGACCCGGTCAACCAACCAAGATGGCCGCCACGGCTAAAAATAGAACATAGGGGTAAAATGCAGTTTTTGGCTTATAACTCAAAAACCAAAGCATTTAGAGCAAATCTGATGTGGGGTAAAAATGTTTATCAGGTCAAGATCTATCTGCCCTGAAATTTTCAGATGAATCGGTCAACCTGTTGTTGGGTTGCTGCCCCTGAATTGGTAATTTTGAGGAAATTTTGCCGTTTTTGGTTATTATCTTGAATATTATTATAGATAGAGATAAACTGTAAACAGCAATAATGTTCAGCAAAGTAAGATTTACAAATAAGTCAACATGACGGAAATGGTCAGTTGACCCCTTTAGGAGTTATTGCCCTTTATAGTCAATTTTTAACCATTTTTCGTAAATCTTAGTTATCTTTTACAAAAATCTTCTCCTCTGAAACTACTGGGCCAAATTAATTCAAACTTGGCCACAATCATCTTTGAGGTACCTTGTTTGAAAAATGTGTCCGATGACCTGGCCATCCAACCAAGATGGCCACCACGGCTAAAAATAGAACAGGGGTAAAATGTAGTTTTTTGCTTACAACTCTGAAACCAAATCATTTAGAGGAAATCTGACAAGGAGTTTAATTGTTAATCAAGTCAATATATATCTGCCCTGAAATATTCAAATGAATTGGACAACCTGTTGTTGGGTTGCTGCCCTCCAATTGGTAATTTTTAAAGAAATTTTGCTGTTTTTGGTTATTATCTTGAATACTATTATAGATAGCGATAAACTGTAAACAGCGATAATGTTCATCAAAGTAAGATCTACAAATAAGTCCACATGACCTAAATGGTCAATTGACCCCTTAAGGAGTTATTGCCCTTTATAGTCAATTTTTAACAATTTTCATTAATTTGGTAAATTTATGTAAATTTTTACCAAATATTTTTCTCTGTTACTAATGGGCAAAGTTCATTATAGATATAATTGTAAGAAGCAAGAATGTTCAGTAAAGTAAGAACTTCAAACACATCACCATCACCAAAATACAATTTTGTCATGAATCCATTTGTGTCCTTTGTTAAATATGCACATAGACCAAGGTGAGCGACACAGGCTCTTTAGAGCCTCTAGTTAATAATCTGTTTTACAAATTCAAATGACGTATTTTTTTTGTCATTTTTACAATTTCAAATATGACGTCACTTGGCGTTGAGGTTTAAACTTATTTGGATGTGTCTACATTTTGTGTTGCAAATGTCTGGTTATGTAATGTATTTCAGTTGTTTCCTGTAATTAGTTAATACTTCAGTTTCATCATGTAAATCTTTTGTATAGTAATTTTATAAATTTACTGTTTGCCAAAGTATAAATTATTCTAAATAAAAGGGATGCTCTTGTAACTAACAGAAAACCCTGGCCGTTTTTGGCACGACCTTTTTTTTATCTTTTGGTCCACGATGCTGTTCTACTTCGTGCTTGTTTCGGCTTTCAAACTTTTGTATCTGGGCGTCACTGCTAGATCTTGTTTGGACAAAATACACTTCTGGCGTATTAAAATTTTGAACTTGTTGCCTATTGTTGGCTGTTGTTCGTGTGTTTTTTTTTTTTGTCAATTGTGTTCTCCAATTTATTTATATTGTGATCCTGTGGTGTTGAATTGTCATTTTAATGTTATATTTCACATGGCTATAAAAGGGGAGGTTTGGCATGCCACAAAACCAGGTTCAACCCACCATTTTTTCCTTTAAAAATGTCCTGTACCAAGTCAGGAATTTGGCCATTGTTATATTATAGTTCGTTTCTGTGTGTGTTACAATTAAACGTTGCGTCGTTTGTTGTCTCTTATTTTGAGTGTAAATTTACATTGCGATAAGACGTGTCACGGTATTTGTCTATCCCAAATTCATGTATTTGGTTTTGATGTTATATTTGTTATTCTCGTGGGATTTTGTCTGATGCTTGGTCCGTTTCTGTGTGTTACATTGTAGTGTTGTGTCGTTGTTCTCTTATATTTAATGCGCTTCTCTCAGTTTTAGTTTGTTACCCCGATTTTGTTTTTTTGTCCATGGATTTATGAGTTTGAACAGCGGTATACTACTGTTGCCTTTATTTAGTACCTATTAAACGTTTAAACCCGCTGAATTTGTGCCAGGAACCTGATGTTAAGTGGTTGTGGTTTGTTGATGTGGTTCATAAGGTTTTTTTATATAGATTATATCGTTGGTTTTTCTGTTTAAATGGTTGTTCTCAAGACATTTTTTGGGCTCTTTATAGTTTGCTATTTGATATGAGCCAAGGCTATGTGTAAAAGCCAATAAATTGACGTATAATCGTTTACTTTTACAAATTGTGACTTTGAGGGAGAGTTGTCTCATTGTCACTCATAACACCATCTTCTGATATCTATCTTATATTGTATTGTGTTTAATGTTTAACAGAATGCATGAACGTACATTACACCAAACCAACTTTAACCATATTTTACATCAGTGTCAATTGAATTACTTTTATCTGATCTAATGGTTTTTATTGTAAAGTACGAACAATTAGGCAAAATCTAAATAATTATCCCCTTGACACATTCCCCATTTCCATTCTCAATTTCATGTTTATGTGGCCAGTGTACATATCTATACATGTAGATGAATTCAAGGAAGAAATCTAGCCTTTTTCAACTAGTTTTTTATAGTTTGTTCTTAGTTTGTACTGTTATACCACTGTACCAGGTTAGGAGATGGTTGGGATCCCGCTAACATGTTTAACCCCGCCACATTATTTATGTATGTGCCTGTCCAAAGTCAGGAGCCTATAATATAGTGTTGGTCGTTTGTTTTATGTGTTACATATTTGTTTTTCGCTAATTTTTTTTTATATAAATAAGGCCGTTAGTTTACTCGTTTGAATTGTTTTACATTATCATATCGGGGACTTTTATAGCTGACTATGCGGTATGGACTTTGTTCATTGTTGAAGGCCGTACGGTGACCTATAGTTGTTAATGTCTGTGTCATTTTGATCTCTTGTGGACAGTTGTCTCATTGGCAATCATACCGCATCTTCTTTTTTATATCTACACGACTTTAAAATGTACTGTATGAACAGAATTAAAAAGTTTAGTCTTATACTTACGACAGCATTAAAGATCTCATAGACATGGGAAAAGCAGAGGAGTATTTCCCGTCGAAATTTTCGTCCAGTACTTTCCTCATGATCATCAGATTGTTTATAGGCTTGGTATACTGGACAGTTCCAGCTTTTTCATTCCCTAATAGTGCCATTGTGAAAACTTCTGTTCGAGAAAGGTCTTGGGTATATAATTACTTTCCTAAATAAATGATAGAATCCATTGATACCATAACTGCAAATTCAATTCATTTTATAACTTTTCATGCATATACGTTATTGTTTTCTTTGCTGACCTTTTTTAACAGTTTTAGCATGCTGTAAATACAACCTATACTGTTTAGTCAATTGATGTGTAAATTAATTCATTGCTTCTTCAGATATAAATTGTCTTTGAATTTTTTATATTTTTTCTTTATTGTAAGTTGAAATTCAATCATTAACATTTTAAAGATTTTTTTAACCAGATGCTCCGCAGGGCGCAGCTTTATACAACCGCAGAGTTCGAACCCTGAAAATTGGGACAAGAATGAAACTCAAAAGAACAACTTATTTAATTGTTAATTGTACCCTTGGTTTAATAGCTTTCTTGTTAGTAGCAATCCTCTAAGCTTAGAATGCATTATTATTATCTTCATTCTCATGAATCTTGAAGAAAAAAAACGTCAAATTATACATATAAAATCTTACACACATGGTCTGTACTTGCATTTACATTTCCATAGCATTAATTTTGAATTGATGCTTTGAAAATTCATGACTCAATCCGAAAATAACAAAATTACAAGCAATGTTGCATTAGAATAAATCTTCTTATATCTCTATTTAAGTATATTTTAAGGTAAGAGATTGCATGACATTTTAATTATAATGTGGCTTTAATAAATTGCACCACACTTAACTGTGTATTTCTTAGTAATTGTGGAAAACTCAAAACAACAGGCAAACCTCTTGTATTCATGGTATTAATGTTTGTATTTTAGTACATAGAAAAAGAGGAAGACCATTTGAGTCTTATATTGACCGTCATATGAACTATCCTCGAGATGAAACAATAGAAACTCCTGTGAGAAAAAGCAAGTAGCATGTATATATAATTTCACATATATATTTATCATAAATTTAGTTGTAAATACAGAACTTTTGATTATTTGATAAATAGCCTGCTGTTTAATCTGTATCACTCAACTTTGAAGCAGACCCTTTATCACATCCCTTCATCGCATGTCTACCCTTTATCACACACAAACAATAGAAACATATTTTTCGTCAATGGTTCCAAAATCATGGAACAGTCATTGTGTACAGCATTTTTGTTAATAACATCATTGTTGGGCATGTGACGCAAGCTTTTATATTTTCTGGCACATGAAGTGAAATCATAAAAAATACGGGCAAGAAGAGGGTTAAACTTAATAAATTTTGATATTTCAAATTTCTTACCAGTCTTGATAGTTATCAAAGGTACCAGAATTATAATTTAGTACGCCAGACGCGCGTTTCGTCTACACAAGACTCATCAGTGACGCTCATATCAAAATATTTATAAAGCCAAACAATTACAAAGTTGAAGAGCATTGAGGATCCAAAATTCCAAAAAGTTGTGCCAAATACGGCTAAGGAAATCTATGCCTGGAATAAGAAAATTAAAATTAAAGTAGTCTTTTGTTCATAACGGTAAACTTGTTATCGAATTGTTGGAGGGTACAAAAAATCACCGTCTACAAATGAAAAAAGTCAGTTCATTCTGAATTGGCTACAAAGCCATTATCGGTATATATTCATTGATGTATAATTTTCATCTTTCGTCATGTGTAATATTTCCATATAAGAAGATGTGGTATGATTGCCATCCAAAATATCAGATATTTTATAAATGTTTGATTGTATGATTGATTGATTGTTGTTGTTTGCTTTGCGCCGCATTAGCACACAAATGCTATATCGCGGCGAGTGCTCATTCGAATATTTTTACATTTTAAAGCATATTTTAAAATTACACAAAAGGTTCTTCAATAAATTAAAATTCTAGACTTAAGCAAATTGATTATTTACAAATATAAATGAACGGTAAGATAAGGTGATAAAAATTAAAATCGTTTTAAATATAATAACATTTTAATATTTTATATATAATTCATTCCATTTTTTTTTTAAAGAAAAACGCATAGTTATATACTTTAATTCAGTCCCGGACCCGCGATATCACGGGTGTGTTCTAGTATATGTAATATATATATATATATATATGTTATTTGTAATATAATCATGAATGTCATATACCCAACAAAATTAAATATTATATGGTCTGTTTGTGCTTCTGATAACATTTTAATATTTTATATATAATTCATTCCATTTTTTTTTTTAAAGAAAAACGCATAGTTATATACTTTAATTCAGTCCCGGACCCGCGATATCACGGGTGTGTTCTAGTATATGTAATATATATATATATATATATGTTATTTGTAATATAATCATGAATGTCATATACCCAACAAAATTAAATATTATATGGTCTGTTTGTGCTTCTGAAATTGTATAATACAACACGTACCTTTAAATTTAAAATGAATGTCCAAATTGTCTTGGATTTTTAGTTTCCTAGTGAAAAAAAGCCTAAAACATACACAACAATATAGTTGAAGCATATATAGTAAAAACAATCCTCTTCCTGGTGTTTGTTGTAAAACCGAAAACAATAATATTTACCCTTACAACCAACACAAAACATATATGTTTAATTTAATGAATGTATGCATTTATAAATCTTTAGTCCTTTAAGTACAATAAGTTTAACAGTCAATACAAATCTTAACACAATCATGTCAAAGATTTTACAATGGCCATTTGATTATTGCATGGTTATGAAGTAAACGTGTGTCTGGTGGCCAATGTTTCAAGCGCCGTATCTTTGCTATGTTTTGTTTAAAACATGTACAAGAACAAGGATTTTGTTTGACAATTAACCTGGTTTTTTATCAATGAAGTTTTTACCCATGGATTGCTTCCTGAGGCGAATCCTACACAAGGGTACTTTGATTCAAATTTATTTGGTAATTTAAGAACATAATATGCAGTTTCTTCGATAAATTTGTTCCATTTTTTTTCAGTATGTCACCATTTTCCAAAAGGTCTGTCACTTTTTCTGAATACTTTGGCAACATTGGAGCTTCATTTGATTTCTTACTGCATCCGGCACATGTAAATGATGCTGCATTCGATTCTGGAAAAAAAGAAAATATGTCTTCATATTTGATATTTTAAAAACAAATAGCAGAATAAGTTTATAATGTTTGAACAAAGCTTTATAATTAATTTATATGTAAGAAGCTAAAATGTAAATATGAAAACAGAAAGTGTGTGCGCATGTGTCAAACATATTTTATGGTAATTAGAACACTAGTGTGTTTACAAAGCAAAATACGGACGTTATATTTCATTTAATAATAATTGTAAAATCATACTAATTATCTGAATGTCTATTTGTACTGCTTCATTATGATTGAATGTTGTTTTTTTAAATCAATTTCATCATGAATGATTATTGTTCGCTTAACAACCCGCGTAAAAGACCTCAAATATACGGCCTACTGTCTTCGTATCATCATTCTGGTCGACTTGTAAGAGTAGTGCAAACCCCGCCATGTGTACCAATTCATTCCATCAGCGAACGTTGAGTGATCTCCAGCCAAATATCCGCCATTTAGATTGCTATGACAAGTCGTATGCCACCAAGTACCATGGAAATATACAGCACAGTTCCTGTACCCAGTGTAGGGGTTGTTTTTCTAATCAGAAGTTGTAAATTTCATACCGTTTGAGTAAGAAAGACTGTCTCCTATAAACAAGATTGAAACATATCGTCAAATACAATGGTATACAGTGAAACCTGTTTTAAGAGACCACTTCTATTACATACATGTATATATTTACCTGTGTCGCCACTATAATCGATGACAGATATGTTATATTTACCTGCGTTGCCAATATAACCACTGAGATATATTGCATATTTATCTGCGTCGCCACTATAAACCACTGACAGATATTGCATATTTACATGCGTCGCCACTATAACTACTGACATATATATAAGATACAACCAGAATTATAAACAATTTTTTGTGTATGTATATTTGTGCAGTTATGAAAGATCTAGTATTTCAATATGTGCTCTTTAAGTTACTTACCTGCAACTATTGATAAAGCTTTTTCAAAGTAAATAAAGGCAACAATAGTATACCGCTGTTCAAAACTCAAAAATCCATGGACAAAATACAAAATCGGGGTAACAAACTAAAACCGAGGGAAACGCATTAAATATAAGAAGAGAACAAAATTTGGAATAAAATCCTTATTTTTTATTTTACCATGTACAACTTACCGGTTTTTGTTCTCTCTTGAACAATTGTCCATTTGAAGGTATAAAATGTCTGGAATTGAATCCTATAAAAGAAAAAATACATGAACCAGGATTGTTAAATTCGTAGAATGAGGCCATTGAAATTGGTAAAAACAGCCCTAAACCCCTACGCCATGAACAATGGTACCGACTAAGTGCGTTCTCAAGCGCCACATTCCTGATATAAATTTGCTCATATGCATAAAATTTGGTATAAATGTCTTCTGCTGGTCCATTCCTTCAATTATGATGGACATATATTTGTTTGGCTCCTTACTGCTCTTAGCACAATGTTTGTAATACTTTCGTCTCTCTTGGCTGAAAAGATAAAAAAAACAAAACATTGATATACCTGATGCTAATATCAAAAGATCCTTTGTAAGCATCTGTACATACCCCACATCTACAAGTTGTACTCTGGCATTCAAAATATTATCAGATTCCTATATATTTCAAAGACTCTTAATACCAACAATAGTCAACTAATAAAAAAACTTGTTGATGTGAACATTTGTATGTTCTTTTCATTTATTAGCTTCATGAAATGTTGTTATATTGTTTTAAATAAGATGCAATTGTATCATATATACCATCTGGGGCAAATAATAAGTTCAATGGGGAATAACTCATAGAAAATAATGAATCATAAATCAAAAGCTTCCACCAATTAAACTACATACTCATTAACAGCAAAGTTTTATAATTTATCATAATCCTTCTGTATGCTATCAGACCTGTTTATTTGTTTATTGAGAACTTTATATTTTATATGGTATTGACATGAAAGCCTTTTTAAATAGAGTTTTATCGTTTGCTCATATATTGTGCTGGAATAATAATGTCTAAAAGGGAAGCTGTAATTTTAGTGAATGCCCTGGGAAACCAGTATTTCATATTTATTCCAGTGGCAGTCCAAATTTCCCCGACCATCATCCCAGATGAACTCTTTCGTATCAACCTACCTATTGTATTTATTGTGAACTTGTTCTCGTCCTGAATATGCATGAAATATTTGCCACTGGACGTTAAGCAACCAACAATCAATCAATCTTGATACTACAATAAATAGAACCAAAAATGTATATTGTAAACTTACCTTTGTCTTAGTATTGTCATCAGTACATTCTGTTGTTACTTTTCTCTTCTTCTTTTGTGATGGTGTCTTCTGAGGTGGTGTTTTTCCATTACTTTCATTGATATTTTATTTTTAGTTTCTGTTGATACATCAATAGTTTTAGCTGAAATACCACATACTTTTCCTAGTCATCTGTGTGCAGGAAAGTCATGTTGCCAATTTTGGACATAGTCTGAACCTCGACCTCGACCTGCATTACCCTGGAACTGTTTTTGACTTTGACAATCTTTTGCAGCGTGATTCATTATAGTTTTTCGTTTTAAAACGTGTTTACCTTCAATTTGGATCAATAATAGATGTGCTAAACTTATCTTTTTTACGAAAGAGCTAAAGTGGTGAATCTAAAACATGGAGTAGGCCCCGAACAAATTAAACAAAATGACTAGCCATTTTTAACCAAATGCAAATGACGCAATTATTCTTCCTGGACAAACAGACAAGAATGTAACATTCCAATCTTGTAATAATGATTAGAATAAGTAAATGGGATATGATTGCAAATGACACAATTTTAGATCATTGTTTAAAGGGGGAGGGCTTCAAAAATTGTATTTTTCTTACGATATGAAAAAAGAAAGGAAAAACTTCATGTATATATATTCAGAGTACTAAATATTCACAGATACCCTACAGTCTGCCTTCATGTATCTTCTTCACTGCAACCACAAGTTTGTTGATATCACTGAATCCAGTTTGAGTCATCAAATCAAGACTGTTTAATTCTTTAGCTACAGCCTCTAAGGTAGCAAAAGCCCTCCCGCCTTCAGCCACAAAATAGTCAACACCTTCAACGCTTTGTCGGATGGTAGCTGTACATTCTGATAAAATTGTGTACATTGTACTTTATCAATATGCATATTTTTTATATTTAATTCATGAATATTCAATAAGTTCTTTGTTAAAATTACGTATTTGATTAGTCATTTTGATTTCCCGGTCAATTTATATTTTGTATTGGCCAGGTAGATTTGCACGGGAACTTGAAAATTGCAGACGTATGATATTGTGTGTCCCGAATTTACATTACCTGTATATTATTGTTTTCATCTATTGTGGACACAACATATTACCTATTTAATGTAAATCAACTTCTTTGTAATATTATTAATATTTTCACATGTAAATGATAAAGTTAGCAAAGTTCTCCTCGTAAAGTTTGGTTATTACATATTCTAATATGACGTGCTTCTTTAGCTTTGTAAAGAAACCATACTTTATTATCCAATATAATTAGTTTACACATGCGTATATTGACTACGGCAGAAAAATGAATTTTATTAAATTGGTATACGCATTTAATGTATTTCATTAACTTGGGACACTTTCAAACACTAAAATATGATACACATTTTGTTACTAATACTTTTACAATGACAACAATGTGTTACAATGCGAAATTGACATATTTGATCTAGATACCGCAACGTTCATGTTGGCTGTTCTAACTCTAAAACCCCTCCCACTGAAAAACACGTTTCATCTATCTTGTTAAAAGGCATGTATATAATAATTTCATTGAAACATATGATCTGACGATAAAAATGTAAAATAAAGTATAGGTTAATTATAACTGTTGTACTGAAATGACAAAATTGTTTCATATTTATGATAAAATGGATTGACCCTAGCAGAATTCTCCTATAAAAAAAATAGGCGTAATTACCAATATACCACCAAGGTTTCCAATCCATTTTACAAATGCAACAAGATTGTCTCTCAGTATTAATTTTAATCATCAAGTAATACAGCATTTGAAATCGTCAGATGCACAAAGGCGTACGTGCCCTTTTACCAACTTTACAGGGTGTAGCTACCGCAAGTTTAGTCCAAATAATTATGACGTCTGGCAAGGCTATTTTAATTATTTTTTTTGGGACGCCGTTGAAATAGCCTTGCCAGACGTCGTAATTATTAGGACTACCGCAAGTATAAATGAATCTCTGTCAAAGGGCCCTTCCTGTCAAGTCTCGAATGTCAGCACAACTTTATCAAGGAATCCTCTATCATATATAAACATATTTACCAATGCTACAATAACCGGAGGAACATTTACAAAATTAATTTAGTAAATAAAGATCGACCTACCCGATTCTCCTTGTGCGTCCACCGCCATTGACAACTGACTTGAAAATGTGCGTGTCAGAAATTGACCTCAAAGAAAAAGACGTGGAATTGTAACTTTTCTGTTATTTTGTTAATAAACTTGTTAATTTCTGTTTCAATTTTAAATTTTAGAAATATACAACTTTGCGAAATTAAACTGGTTTAAACTAGTTGGATAAAAATCGACAGGGAGGTTGATGGAAGAGCCTACACAAGTATTGTACCCTTGTACACAGCGAACATAGAAATTACCGTAATTGTCCTAATCAAAATCGAATTAAAGTAATCCCAAGGGTGACTGGGGTATAGAAATATGGTCACTTGGTTTTCTACCGATCGGCAGTAAAAAGCTTGCTAAAGTGGAGCGTCCGTTTGGCTGTGCGGGATGTATCAAGTTCGCAGTCACGTCCGTCAGAAGAGGACGTTAAATCCGAAGCCTCGTGTAAAGAGAGTGTCACGCTCTTTGCACGTTAAGAACCCATGCAACAACTCTTTGAGGGGTCCGTAGGTGGCCTGTTGCAAGGCAAAATTTCTGTCCCTATCCAATATACCCTCTTTTTCCAGTGGCAGTCCAAATTTCCCCGACCATCATCCTAGATGGCCTCTATTACAACAACCTACCTATTGTATTTATTGTGAACTTGTTCTCGTCCTGAATATGCATGAAATATTTGCCACTGGACGTTAAGCAACCAACAATCAATCAATCTTAATTAAAGTATGATAGATGTACCCGAGAATATTTCATTTAGCTTCGTGCTACATATATTTTATATTATATTCGCTGAAATTTATTCTTACATACTTTTGATTTTTTAACCCTTTTTTTTAACATTGCCTATTTAAAATTTTAAAATTGTTTGTATGCACATTGAACGATAAAGTTATGTGGCGTATACAAATTTCTGACGTAAGACACTCAAATCAATCATTGTATTCGTAGATAGTAGATGTGTTTGTGTTCTGTTAAATTGTTCCTTTTGAAATTGTTATACGATGTTGATTGATGTACCCATGTTTTGACTATTTTGTTTATTTGTGTCTGTTTGTTTAACGCATCAATGTAAATATAACGGAATTTGATGAGAGTTTCATCAAAGTGAGAGGGTTAGCGCTATAGAACCAGGTTTAATCCACCATTTTCTACATTTGAAAATGCCTGTACCAAGTCAGGAATATGACAGCTCTTGTCCATTCGTTTTTGATGCGTTTTGCTATTTGATTTTGCCATGTGATTATGGACTTTCCGAATTGATTTTCCTCTAAGTTCAGTATTTTTGTGATTATACTTTTTATTAGCTACCGTTAATTTGTCACGATAGAATATAGAACTAGATAATTTGCATAGTTATTTGATTATTAAGGAAAATCATTTAATGGCTAATTCGATCTACATTAAAAACTTATGAACCACATGGACAAACGACAACCAGCTGCAATCATAAGATCACACGTATTAAGGGTCTGATCAGGTTCTCAAAAGTGAGATGATTTGTACTATGTTTGTGTTTTCAATGAAAAGTGTGACATAACATGTACATTATCTTACTTCCTAAACATATCTAGGAACATGATTGGTTAAAAACGTCCTCGTGGAAACCGTGTATATTTAATATTAGGTTAGTTGGGTGGCGGGGCTTATTTCATATATGGTTAGAAGTAAAGTTGCGTCTCTTTATATTCCATATAAGGTAATAAGGAGGCGGGGATCATTTCATACATGGTTAGCAGTGGTGTTACGTCCCTTTAGAAAAACAAAACAGTACTGAGAAAAAAATCTTAAAGGTTTCAACAGACGAAAAAAGTGATGTTAAATTGAAATAAATTCATAAAACATATTTAAATCATACAAGTTGTCATTATTGGCATCTGTTTTTGTAGGATCATAGGAAGTAGTTTCTTAATCATGTTAATGCTACCTGTATTGAAGACTTGCTCATTTTCATAAGTCACTAGTCTTAAATTATACACGTTAAGATAAATTTGTTACATAGGGTGCCAGTGACGTAATGGGTATATATGGGGTCAGTAAATTCCATATGGGAATTCGACAACCAGTATTCACCCAAATTTTATGTTTTTAACAGACGAAAAGGACAAAAAGGACTAAATGTAATTTTAAAAGGCTTCAAACAACTTATAGTTCATACAAGCAAACTAATGGAAATCTAAATGGTACAAAATGTAACTTGACCATTCCATGAAGACCATTTTGGGACAGGGGATGGAAATAGGAATTTGGGGCTTACAAGCTTCATTTATACATGCCATGAATCATACAATACTCATTTAATACTAACCTTGAAGTTTTCAGGGGTACATCTTTTCTGACCCCTGCCATCATAAGTTGAAATGCATCCACATCAGTGCTTGTTGCGGCCTGCCCTGCTGCAATAATCATTTCATCTAAAGTTGGTCCAGGTGCTGTGTTAACACATTGGAATTCTATGTGTTTCATATTGAAGGTGGAAATGAGGTCCCCAATAATCATATTTGGTTGACCTTCAAAAGTTCCAGAGTTGTCTATGGAGGTATTGCATATTATTTTTAATTCTGATGTTTTTGTCATTTTACCGTTCTTATCTTCGAAAACATCTGACAGCGTTTTCTACAACAACGATTTCGTTTCTCTCAATATCCATGTAGTCCCACTTCAAATCGTAAAGCCAAAAGACAAGTAACTTGTAAATTGGATGAGTATGCGGCTATCATGTGCGCCGCTATGTTGTTTGTGTGATATTATATTGAAAAATGGGGAACGGTTGCCGGAACAGATCCGAGTAATTTGGGCATTTCCGATTTTTAGCTCACCTGGCCTACACATTAGTATTTAACAATACTAAGTATTCACTTTTTTATTTGTATATATAAACTCTCATGTGTGGTTCTTTTTATGTTAAATTTATAATTATTTTTATAGTGAACTTATTGTATCTATGTTCTGGGCTATTATACAACTTTAAAGGCAACACTCATGTTATATGACCATGATGTTTAAATATTTTGATTGTTGTTTGAAATTGCAATAGTTTTTGGAAAGATTAGAACTTGTTCTAAATCTTTACTTAGGCACCGGCTACTGTTACTAAATGTATTCACACTGAAATATAGTTCCCTATGGTTCTCGTGTATGTGCACATAATACACATATAAACTGAAAAAGACGGGGTATATTTTTGAAGCAGTTCATTCAAGAATGTATTTGTCATTAAGGTGTGTTGACGTGCAGGCTTTTTAAAAAACATTTTGATTAGGTAAGTGGGTATTGATTCAACTAGTATGAAAAATAGTAAAAAATAGTAAACCAATGGCAGGTCTGTTTTTACTGTCAATATAATTCTCTGTAGAACATGGTCTATTACTAAAATTATCAAAAAAGTTATCAAATTTTAGGCAAATGTAGAAAAAAATATTATTAAACCAATGACAGGTCTGTTTTTACTGTTAATATAATTATTTATAGAATATGGTCGATTCTTAAATTATCAAAAACGTTATCAAATTAATAGGCAAATGTAGAAAAAATATTATTAAACCAATGACAGGTCTGTGTTTACTGTCAACATAATTATCAATAGAATACGTTCGATTCCTAAATTTATCAAAAAAGTTATCAAATTTATAGGCACATGTAGAAAAAATAATGTTGAACCAATGACAGGTTTGTTTTTACTGTCAATATAATTATCTATAGAATATGGTCGATTTCTAAAATTATCAAAAAAGTTATAAAATTAATAGGCAAATGTAGAAATAAATATTATTGAACCAATGGCAGGTCTGTTTTTACTGTCAATATAATTCGGTTGATTTCTAAAACTATCAAAAACGTTATCAAATTAAAAGGCAGATGTAGAAAAAATATTATTAAACCAATGACAGGTCTATTTTTACTGTCAATATAATTATCACTAGAATACGTTCGATTTCTAAATTTATCAAAAAGTTATCAAATTTTAGGCAAATGTAGAAAAAATATTATTAAACCAATGACAGGTCTCTTCTTACTGTCAATATAATTAGCTATAGAATATGGTCGATTTCTAAAATGATAAAAAATGTTATCAAATTTATAGGCAAATGTAGAAAAAATAATGTTAAACCAATGACAGGTCTGTTTTTAGTGTCAATAAAATTATCTCTAGAATATGGTCGATTTCTAAAACTTTCAAAAACGTTATCAAATTTATAAGCAAATGTAGAAAAAATATTATTAAACCAATGACAGGTCTGTTTTTACTGTCAACATAATAATCAATAGAATACGTTCGATTCCTATATTTATCAAAAAAGTTATCAAATGTATAGGCACATGTAGAAAAAATAATGTTGAACCAATGACAGGTTTGTTTTTACTGTCAATATAATTCGGTTGATTTCTTAAACTATCAAAAACGTTATCAAATTAATAGGCAAATGTAGAAAAAATCTTATTAAACCAATGACAGGTCTGTTTTTACTTTCAATATAATTATCACTAAAATACGTTCGATTTCTAAATTTATCAAAAAGTTATCAAATTTTAGGCAAATGTAGAAAAAAATATTATTAAACCAATGACAGGTCTGTTCTTACTGTCAATATACTTAGCTATAGAATATGGTCGATTTCTAAAATGATAAAAAACGTTATCAAATTTATAGGCAAATGTAGAAAAAATAATGTTGAACCAATGACAGGTCTGTTTTGAGTGTAAATATAATAATCTCTAGAATATGGGCGATTTCTAAAACTTTCAAAAACGTTATGAAATTTATATGCAAATGAAGAAAAAATATTATTAAACCAATGACAGGTCTGTTTTTACTGTCAACATAATTATCAATAGAATACGGTTGATTTCTAAAACTATCAAAAAAGTTATCAAATTTATAGGCAAAAGTAGAAAAAAACATTATTAAACCAATAACAGGTCTGTTTTTACTGTCAACATTATTATCACTAGAATACGTTCGATTCCTAAATTTATCAAAAAAGTTATCAAATTTATAGGCACATGTAGAAAAAATAATGTTGAACCAATGACAGGTCTGTTTTTACTGTCAATATAATTATCTATAGAATATTGTCGATTTCTAAAATTATCAAAAAAGTTATCAAATTAATAGGCAAATGTAGAAAAAAATATTATTAAACCATAGCAGGTCTGTTTTTACTGTCAACATAATTCGGTTGATTTCTAAAATTATCAAAAACGTTATCAAATTAATAGGCAAATGTAGAAAAAATATTAAACCAATGACAGGTCTGTTTTTACTGTCAATATAATAATTACTAGAATACGTTCGATTTCAAAATTTATCAAAAAGTTATCAAATTTATATGCACATGTACAAAAAATAATGTTGAACCAATGACAGGTCTGTTTTTAGTGTCAATATAATTATCTCTAGAATATGGGCGATTTCTAAAACTTTCAAAATATTATCAAATTTATAGGCAAATGTAGAAAAAATATTATTAAACCAATGACAGGTCTGTTTTTACTGTCAAAATAATTATCTATAGAATATGGTCGATTTCTAAAATTATCAAAAAAGTTATCAAATTAATAGGCAAATGTAGAAAAAAATATTATTAAACCAATGGCAGGTTTTGTTCTTACTGTCAACATAATTATCAATAGAATACGGTTGATTTCTAAAACTATCAACAAAGTTATCAAATTTATAGGCAAATGTAGAAAAAATATTATTAAACCAATGACAGGTCTGTTTTAACTGTTAATATAATTATCACTAGAATACGTTCGATTTCTAAATTTATCAAAAAAATTATCAAATTTATAGGCACATGTAGAAAAAATAATGTTAAACCAATGACAGGTCTGTTTTTACTGTCAATAAAATTATCTATAGAATATGGTCGATTTCTAAAATTATCAAAAAAGTCATCAAATTTATAGGCAAAAGTAGAAAAATTATTATTAAACCAATAACAGGTCTGTTTTTACTGTCAACATAATTATCACTAGAATACTGTCGATTCCTAAAGGAGTAGGTTCAGTAAGACCCCTTTTTGGCCCCAAAATATAGCAGTTTTACAAAATTGTTAAAATGTAAACCTTTAGTTATTTATTGGACAGTAGAATGCTTCTGCTACATAGATATGGGCTGTTTTTGACAATACAATGCACATATATCCGGTAAATTAATAGGCAAATGTAGAAAAAAAATATTATTAAACCAATGACAGGTCTGTTTTTACTGTCAATATAATTCGGTTTATTTCTAAAATTATCAAAAACGTTATCAAATTAATAGGCAAATGTAGAAAAAATATTATTAAACCAATGACAGGTCTGTTTTTACTGTCAATATAATAATCACTAGATTACGTTCGATTTCTAAATCTATCAAAAAGTTATCAAATTTATAGGCACATGTAGAAAAAATAATGTTAAACCAATGACAGGTCTGTTTTTACTGTCAATATAATTATCTATAGAATATGATCGATTTCTAAAATTATCAAAAAAGTTATCAAATTAAAAGGCAAATGTAGAAAAAAATATTATTAAACCAATGACAGGTCTGTTTTTACTGTCAATATAATTCTCTATAGAATATGGTAGATTTTTAAAATTATAAAAAAGGTATCAAATTTTAGGCAAACGTAGATTGATTGATTGTTGTTTGCTTAACGTCCAGTGGCAAACATTTCATGCATATTCAGGACGAGAACAAGTTCACAATAAATACAATAGGTAGGTTGATACAATAGAGGCCATCTGGGATGATGGTCGGGGAAATTTGGACTGCCACTAGAAAATGAGGGAATATTAGATAGGGACTGAAATTTTGCCTTGCAACAGGCCATCTACGGACCCCTCAAAGAGTTGTTGCAAAGGTTCTTAACGTGCAAAGAGCGTGGCACTCTTTTTACACGAGGCATCGGATTTAACGGCCCCCTTCTGACCGGACGTGACTGCGAACTTGATACATCCCGCACAGTCAAACGGACGCCCCACTTCGGCAAGCGTTTTACTGCCGGTCGGGAGAAGACCAAGTGACCATATTTCTATACCCCAGTCACCCTTGAGGGGGGGGGGGGAACGTAGAAAAAATATTATTAAAGTAATGACAGGTATGTTTTTACTGTCAATATAATTACCTATAGAATATGGTCGATTTCTAAAATTATCAAAAAAGGTATAAAATGTATAGGCAAATGTAGAAACAAATATTATTAAACCAATGAGAGGTCTGTTTTCAGTGTCTATATAATTATCTATAGAATATGGTCGATTTCTAAAATTATTAAAAAAAAGGTATAAAATGTATAGGCAAATGTAGAAAATATTATTGAACTAATGGCAGGTCTGTTTTTACTGTCAATATCATTCGGTTGATTTCTAAAACTACCAAAAACGTTATCAAATTTATAGGCAAATGTAGAAAAAATATTATTAAACCAATGACAGGTCTGTTTTTACTGTCAGTATAATTCTCTGCAGAATATGGTCGATTTTTATAATTATCAAAGAAAGTAATTAAATTTTAGGTAAATGTAGATAAAAATGTTATTAAACCAATGACAGGTCTGCTTTTACTGTTAATATAATTTTTTATAGAATATGGTCGATTTCTTAAATTATCAAAAAAGTTATCAAATTTATAGGCAAATGTAGAAAAAATAATTTAACCATTTTTTAGATATTCATTCGGATGTTACCTTATTGATATTTTTTTCATATTTTACTGTAAATTTGTCAATTTTCTGATAATTTTTTTTTTATGTTACCTTAAATCGGTTATTTGATAAAAAAAAAAAAAAAAAAAAAACATGAACCAACCACAGCTTTTTCAAAAAATATCAAAATTTTTAATTCAATGTAACCACATTTTGGATATTCATTCGGATGTTACCTTTTTGATATTTTTTTTCATATTTTACTGTAAATTTATCAAATCTTTTTGATGTTACCTTAAATCGGTCATTTGATCAAAAAGAAAACTTGAACCAACCACAGCTTTATCAAAACATTTCAAAATTTTAATTCAATGTAACCACATTTTGGATATTCATTCGGATTTTACCTTATTGATATTTTTTTCATATTTTACTGTAAATTTGTCATTATTTGATATTTTTTTTATGTTAACTTAAATCGGTCATTTGATCAAGAAGAAAACATGAACCAACAATAGCTTTATCAAAAAATATCAAAATTTTTCATTCAATGTAACCAGTTTTTGGATATTTATTCGGATCTTACCTAATGGATATTTTTTTCATATTTTACTGTAAATTTGTCAATTTTTCTTATAATTTTTTTTATGTTACCTTAAATCGGTCATTTGATCAAGAGGAAAACATGAACCAACCATAGCTTTATCAAAAAATATCAAAATTTTTAATTCAATGTAACCACTTTTTGGATATTCATTCGGATGTTACCTTATTGATATTTTTTTCACATTTTACTGAAAATTGGTCAATCTTTTTGATGTTACCTTAAATCAGTCATTTGATCAAAAAGAAAATTTGAACCAACCACAGCTTTATCAAAACATTTCAACATTTTTCATTCAATTTAACCACTTTTTAGATATTCATTCGGATGTTACCTTATTGATATTTTTTTCATATTTTACTGTAAATTTGTCAATTTTCTGATATTTTTTTTTATGTTACCTTAAATCGGTCATTTGATAAAGAAGAAAACATGAACCAACCATAGCTTTATCCAAAAATATCAAAATTTTTAATTCAATGTAACCACATTTTGGATATTCATTCGGATGTTACCTTATTGAGATTTTTTTCATATTTTACTGTAAATTTGTCAATTTTTTTGATAATTTTTTTGATGTTACCTTAAATCGGTCATTTGATCAAGAAGAAAATTTGAACCAACCACAGCTTTATCAAAACATTTCATCATTTTTCATTCAATTTAACCACTTTTTAGATATTCATTCGGATGTTACCTTATTGATATTTTTTTCATATTTTACTGTAAATTTGTCAATTTTCTGATATTTTTTTATGTTACCTTAAATCGGTCATTTGATCAAGAAGAAAACATGAACCAACCATAGCTTTATCATAAAATATCAAAATTTGTAATTCAATGTAACCACATTTTGGATATTCATTCGGATGTTACCTTATTGATATTTTTTTCATATTTTACTGTAAATTTGTTAATTTTTTGATGTTACCTTAAATCGGTCATTTGATCAAGAAGAAAACATGAACTAACCATAGCTTTATCAAAAAAATATCAAAATTTTTAATTCAATGTAACCACATTTTGGATATTCATTCGAATGTTACCTTATTGATATTTTTTTTATATTTCATTGTAAATTTGTCAATCTTTTTGATGTTACCTTAAATCAGTCATTTGATCAAAAAGAAAACTTGAACCAACCACAGCTTTATCAAAACATTTCAACATTTTTCATTCAATTTAACCACTTTTTAGATATTCATTCGGATGTTACCTTAGTGATATTTTTTTCATATTTTACTGTAAATTTGTCAATTTTTTTGATAATTTTTTTTATGTTACCTTAAATCGGTCATTTGATCAAAAAGAAAAATTGAACCAACCACAGCTTTATCAAAAAATATCAAAATTTTAATTCAATGTAACCACATTTTGGATATTCATTCGGATGTTACCTTATTGATATTTTTTTCATATTTTACTGTCAATTTGTCAATTTTTTTGATAATTTTTTTGATGTTACCTTAAATCGGTCATTTGATCCAGAAGAAAACATAAACCAACCATAGCTTTATCAAAAAATATCAACATTTTTCATTCAATGTAACCACTTTTGGGATATTCATTCGGATGTTACCTTATTGATATTTTTTTCATATTTTACTGTAAATTTGTCAATTTTTTTATTATTTTTTTTATGTTACCTTAAATCGGTCATTTGATCAAAAAGAAAACATGAACCAACCACAGCTTTATCAAAAAATATCAAAATATTTAATTTAATGTACAGTTGGGTGCAGTCCTAACCTGTACAGCAAGTTAACTTGATCACCAGTCATTTGGACTGGTCAAAGTTAACCTGTGAACGGCTTTAGGACTGCTCTGACCATTCCTAGGACCAAAATCTAGTTAACTTGAAAAGCGGACTTTATCCTAGGACTGTTTTTATGTCTGCCAAAAAGTTAACTTCGAAACAGGTCCGCTATTGATATAAGTTAACTTCGAACCAGTCCTGCCGTAAAGTTAATATAAGTTAACTTCGAAACCAGTCCTGCCATAAAGTTAACTTCGAGACCAGTCCTGCCACAAAGTTAAGATAGGTTAACTTTTGCTTTGACAAATCCGATCGAAACCAGACCTGTTCCCAAGTTAACTTTTGACTGGTCTGCTCAACACTAAGTTAACTTGTAACCAGGACCGCTCTTCATCGATACTTTGTTTCGTAGTATAAACATCGAAAATAAAGTAAAACTAATACTTCCGTTATATAAACAGGATGTAATACAAATATTTGAAAATAAAGTACGCATAAAACGTTGCTTGTAACACAAATTTATCTGTAATCTGCCAATCTATAAATAAAAAACGATCTAGGTTACAATGATAACGGGCACTGAATATATATTCCAATACCTATCAAATTCAACCATATTTGCACTTTATTTATATGTATATCTATGAAAGAACGTATTTTAGAGGAAAGCATCATTTTAACACATGACTACAAATTGTTGTTCGCATAAATTTAGGGTGCCAGCATGTCCTCCTTTTATTCAAAATATTAATGCGTAAAAAAATTTAGTTATGTTTTGATACCTCATGCTGACTTGTACAACAAAATTATTTGACCGCGTTGACCAAAACTGACCATGTGTGCACTTTTATTTATAAATCTATATACCTGCATAGTAAATCAGCCATATTTTTTCAAATTTTTGTTCGCATAAATTTAGGGTACCAGCATGTCCTCCTTTTGTTCAAAATTTTGATACGCACATGTAACAAAATTTCAGTAGTTTTGATACCTCATACTGACTTGTACAACAAAATTATTTGACTGCATCAACTAAACTGACCATATGTGCACTTTAATTTGTAAATCTATATACAAGCATAGTAAATCAGCCATATTTGTTATGTCAGGATTCAATGTATATTACAATGGACAGCAATATTGCTATACAATAACAACAATTTTTTGTTTGCATAAATTTAGGGTGCCAGCATGTGTCCTCCTTTTATTCAGAATATTGATACGTAACAAAATTTCAGTAGTTTTGATACCTCTTGCTGACTTGTGCAACAAAATTATTTGACCGCGTTGACCAAAACTGACCATGTGTGCTTTTTTATTTATAAATCTATATACCTGCATAGTAAATCAGCCATATTTTTTCAAATTTTTGTTCGCAAAAATTTAGGGTACCAGCATGTCCTCCTTTTATTCAAAATTTTGATACGTAACAAAATTTCGGAAGTTTTGATACATCATACCGACTTGTACAACAAAATTATTTGACTGCATCAACTAAAACTGACCATATGTGCACTTTAATTTGTAAATCTATATACCAGCATAGTAAATCAGCCATATTTATTATGTCAGGATTCAATGTATATTACAATGGACAGCAATATTGCTATACAATAACAACATTTTTTGTTTGCATAAATTTAGGGTGCCAGCATGTGTCCTTCTTTTATTCAAAATATTGATACGTAACAAAATTTCAGTAGTTTTGATACCTCTTGCTGACTTGTGCAACAAAATTATTTGACCGTGTTGACCAAAACTGACCATGTGTGCACTTTTGTTTATAAATCTATATACCCGCATAGTAAATCAGCCATATTTTATCAAATTTTTGTTCACATAAATTTAGGGTGCCATCATGTCCTCCTTTTATTCAAAATTTTGATACGTAACAAAATTTCAGTAGTTTTGATACATCATATTGACTTGTACAACAAAATTATTTGACTGCATCAACTAAAACTGACCATATGTGCACTTTAATTTGTAAATCTATATACCAACATAGTAAATCATCCATATTTGTTATGTCAGGATTCAATGTATATTACAATGGACAGCAATATTGCTATACAATAACAACAATTTTTTGTTTGCATAAATTTAGGGTGCCAGCAAATGTCCTCCTTTTATTCAAAATATTGATACGTAACAAAATTTCAGTAGTTTTGATACCTCTTGCTGACTTGTGCAACAAAATTATTTGACTGTGTTGACCAAAACTGACCATGTGTGCACTTTTTTTTATAAATCTATATACCCGCATAGTAAATCAGCCATATTTTTTTCAAATTTTTGTTCACATAAATTTAGGGTACCAGCATGTCCTCCTTTTATTTAAAATGTTGATACGTAACAAAATTTCAGTAGTTTTGATACATCATATTGACTTGTACAACAAAATTATTTGACTGCATCAACTAAAACTGACCATATGTGCACTTTAATTGGTAAATCTATATACCAACATAGTAAATCAGCCATATTTGTTATGTCAGGATTCAATGTATATTACAATGGACAGCAATATTGCTATACAATAACAACAATTTTTTATTTGCATAAATTTAGCGTGCCAGCAAATGTCCTCCTTTTATTCAAAAAATTGATACGTAACAAAATTTCAGTAGTTTTGATACCTCTTGCTGACTTGTGCAACAAAATTATTTGACCGTGCTGACCAAAACTGACCATGTGAGCACTTTTATTCATAAATCTATATACCAGCATACTAAATCAGCAATTTTTTTCAAATTTTTGTTTGCATAAATTTTGGGTGATTTCATGTCCTCCTTTTATTCAAAATTTTGATACGTACATGTAACAAAATTTCAGTAGTTTTGATACCTCATGCTGACTTGTACAACAAAATTATTTGACTGCATCAACTAAAACTGACAATTTGTGCACTTTAATTTCTAAATCTATATACCAGCATAGTTATTCAGCCATATTTTTTATGTCAGGATTCAATGTATATATACAATGGACAGCAATATTGCAATACAATAACAACAAATTTTTGTTCGCATAAATTTAGGGTGCCAGCATGTCCTTCTTTAATTCAAAATATTGATACGTAACAAAATTTCAATAGTTTTGATACCTCATGCTGACTTGTACAATGAAATAATTTGACAGCATTAACCAAGACCAAAACTGACCATATGTGCACTCTAATTTGTAAATCTATATACCAGCATAGTAAATCAGCCATATTTTTTTATGTCAGGATTCAATGTATAATACAATGGACAGCTATATTGCAATACAATAACAACATGAACAACAAATTTTTGTTCGCATAAATTTAGGGTGCCAGCATGTCCTCCTTTTATTCAAAATATTGATACTTAACAAAATTTCAGTAGTTTTGATACCTCATGCTGACTTGTACAACAAAATGATTTGACCGCATTGACCAAAACTGACCATATGTGCACTTTAATTTGTAAATCTATATACCATGTATACCCGCATAGTAAATAAGCCATATTTTTTATGTCAGGATTCAATGTATAATACAATGGACAGTAATATTGCAATATAATAACAACAAATTTTTGTTCGCATTAATTTTGGATGTCAGCATGTCCTCCTTTTATTCAAAATATTGATACGTAACAAAATTTCAATAGATTTGATACGCTCATGCTGACTTATGTATACAACAAAATTATTTGAATGCATCGACCAAAAACTGACCTGCATATGTGCACTAGCCTTAATTTAAATATATATATATATATATCCGCATAGTAAATCAGCAATATTTTTGATGTCTGGATTCAATGTATAAAATAAATGACCGCTGTTGGGATGGCGCCTAATTATGTCTTCTCCTGGCACTCCTGTGAACATGTTAGTAGGACGGCAAATGTAAGCAATAAGGAAAACAATTAATGCAATTTTTTTACCGCATACATTGAGAATGTCAGCGTTTCATCTCTGTTTTCATAATATAGAACAGTCACTAGGGTGTGTAAAACGAAACTATTAGTCCGCATCATCCAAGTACTTGTACCAACACTAACATGTCTGAATTCATTTGTGCTTTTTAATAAAAAAAATGTATTTGAGGTTCTCTTCTAGTAATAGTATACTGTTAATCTATTATGTCGGTTGATTGATTTTGTTTGTAGTTAAACGTCAAGTGACAACTATTTCATTCATGTGCACAAATCTCTCGACAAATCTGACGAATTTGACGAGATTGTTGGTAGTTTTACCACATCGTACATATCCGGACACTGTACAACTGTACAATTTTCGTTAGAATATTCTGCGGAAAAAGAATAGTAAATCCAATCCAAACAAGTAGAAGAACAATGAAATATCCCTGCATGTATAAATGCGTAAAGTAAAAATTATGAAGGGACAGGTAAAAAACGGGGAACGAAGTAACGTCGACAAAGATGTTGATATCCCATGATATACGAATGTTGTTCCGATGCGTTGGATAACCCTAATTTCTATCCGCCTTCTAATTAAAAAAATATGATAGCTCTATGTAATTGACTAATGTTGATAAGAATATATGAAATAGAAAAAAGAAAGAATTGTGTTGTTATGAATAATGTCTAGTAGAGTATAGCGGGTAAAGAAATTTGCTATCAGAGGCCTTCTTAGGCATGTTAGGAAGAACAATGCGAATGTTGTTTATACATATTTTAATAAAGCTCAAGTCTGATATGAAAAGTCGCAAAAACGATAACATTTCATAAGCAGACATGTCCCCAGGTCTGGTCAATAGCAGACTTGTCCACAGGTCTGGTCAGAAGCAGACCTGTCCACAGGTCTGGTCTGGGCAGACATGTCCTCAGGACTGGTCAAAAGCAGACTTGTCCACAGGTCTGGTCTGGAACAGACCCGTCGATAGGTCTGCAGCAGTCATAAAAAAGCGGACCGTAAGTCTGGTCCACCGTAGACGAAGTTAACTTGCTGGTCTGCTTAAAAATTCTCAAGTTAACTTAAAAAGCAGTCAACAAGTTAACTCTAAGTTAACTTTTGTCAAGGTTAGGACCGCACCCATCTGTAACCCCATTTTGGATATTCATTCAGATGTTACCTTATTGATATTTTTTTCATGTTTTACTGTAAATTTGTCAATTTTTTGATAATTTTTTTTATGTTACCTTAAATCGGTCATTTGATCAAGAAGAAAACATAAACCAACCATAGCTTTATCAAAAAATATCAACATTTTTCATTCAATGTAACCACTTTTTGGATATTCATTCGGATGTTACCTTATTGATATTTTTTTCATATTGTACTGTAAATTTGTCAATTTTTTTAATAATTTTTTCGATGTTGCCTTATATCGGTCATTTGATCAAGAAGAAACAGCTTGATCAAAATATTTCAAGATTTTTTATTCAATTTAACCACTTTTTGGATATTCATTCGGATGTTACCTTTTTGATATTTTTTTTCATATTTGACTGTAAATTTGTCAATTTTTTGATAATTTTTTGATGTTACCTTAAATCGGTCATTTGATCAAGAAGAAAACATGAACCAACCACAGCTTTATCAAAAAATATCAAAATTTTTTATTCAATGTAACCACATTTTGGATATTCATTCGGATGTTACCTTATTGATATTTTTTTCATATTTTACTGTAAATTTGTCAATCTTTTTGATGTTAACTTAAATAAGTCATTTGATCAAAAAGAAAACTTGAACCAACCACAGCTTTATCAAAACATTGCAACATTTTTTATTCAATTTAACCACTTTTCAGATATTCATTCGAATGTTACCTTATTGATATTTTTTTCATATTTTACTGTAAATTTGTCATTTTTTGATAATTTTTTTATGTTACCCTAAATCGGTCATTTGATCAGAAAGAAAACATGAACCAACCACAGCTTTATCAAAAAATATCAAAATTTTTAATTCAATGTAACCACATTTTGGATATTCATTCGGATGTTACCTTATTGATATTTTTTTCATATTTTACTGTAAATTTGTCAATTTTTTGATAGTTTTTTTTATGTTACCTTAAATCGGTCATTTGATAAAAAAAAAAAACATGAACCAACCACAGCTTTATCAAAAAATATCAAAATTTTTAATTCAATGTAACCACATTTTGGATATTCATTCGGATGTTACCTTATTGATATTTTTTTCATATTTTACTGTCAATTTGTCAATCTTTTTTATGTTACCTTAAATCGGTCATTTGATCAAGAAGAAAACTTGAACCAACCACAGCTTTATCAAAAAATACCAAAAATTTTAATTCAATGTAACCACATTTTGGATATTCATTCGGATGTTACCTTATTGATATTTTTTTCATATTTTACTGTAAATTTGTCATTTTTTGATAATTTTTTTTATGTTACCATAAATCGGTCATTTGATCAAAAAGAAAACATGAACCAACCACAGCCTTATAAAAAAATATCAAAATTTTAAATTCAATGTAACCACATTTTGGATATTCATTCGGATGTTACCTTATTGATATTTTTTTCATATTTTACTGTAAATTTGTCAATCTTTTTGATGTTACCTTAAATCAGTCATTTGATCAAAAAGAAAACTTGAACCAACCACAGCTTTATCAAAACATTTCAACATTTTTCATTCAATTTAACCACTTTTCAGATATTCATTCGGGTGTTACCTTATTGATATTTTTTTCATATTTTACTGTAAATTTGTCATTTTTTTGATATTTTTTTATGTTACCTTAAATCGGTCATTTGATCAAGAAGAAAACATGAACCAAACATAGATTTATCCAAAAATATCAAAATTTTTAATTCAATGTAACCACATTTTGGATATTCATTCGGATGTTACCTTATTGAGATTTTTTTCATATTTTACTGTAAATTTGTCAATTTTTTTGATAATTTTTTTTGATGTTACCTTAAATCGGTCATTTGATCAAGAAGAAAACTTGAACCAACCACAGCTTTATCAAAACTTTTCATCATTTTTCATTCAATTTAACCACTTTTTAGATATTCATTCGGATGTTACCTTATTGATATTTTTTCATATTTTACTGTAAATTTGCCAATTTTTTGATAACTTTTTTTATGTTACCTTAAATCAGTCATTTGATCAAAAAGAAAAACATGAACCAACCACAGCTTTATCCAAAAATATCAAAATTTTTAATTCAATAGAACCACATTTTGGATATTCATTCGGATGTTACCTTATTGATATTTTTTTCATATTTTACTGTAAATTTGTCAATTTTCTGATATTTTTTTTTCTGTAACCTTAAATCGGTCATTTGATCAAGAAGAAAACATGAACCAACCATAGCTTTATCATAAAATATCAAAATTTTTAATTTAATGTAACCACATTTTGGATATTCATTCGGATGTTACCTTAGTGGTATTTTTTTTCATATTTTACTGTAAATTTGTCAATTTTTTTTATGTTACCTTAAATCGGTCCTTTGATCAAAAAGAAAACATGAACCAACCACAGCTTTATCAAAAAATATCAAAATTTTTAATTCAATGTAACCATATTTTGGATATTGATTCGGATGTTACCTTATTGATATTTTTTTCATATTTTACTGTAAATTTGTCAATTTTTTTGATGTTACCTTAAATCGGTCATTTGATCAAGAAGAAAACATGAACCAACCACAGCTTTATCAAAAAAATATCAAAAATTTTAATTCAATGTAACCACATTTTGGATATTCATTCGAATGTTACCTTATTGATATTTTTTTCATATTTCATTGTAAATTTGTCAATCTTTTTGATGTTACCTTAAATCAGTCATTTGATCAAAAAGAAAACTTGAACCAACCACAGCTTTATCAAAAACATTTCAACATTTTTCATTCAATTTAACCACTTTTTAGATATTCATTCGGATGTTACCTTAGTGATATTTTTTTCATATTTTACTGTAAATTTGTCAATTTTTTTGATATTTTTTTATGTTACTTTAAATCGGTCATTTAATTAGAAGAAAACATGAACCAACCACATTTTGGATATTCATTCGGATGTTACCTTATTTAGATTTTTTTCATATTTTACTGTAAATTTGTCAATTTTTTTTATGTTACCTTAAATCAGTCATTTGATCAAAAAGAAAACTTGAACCAACCCCAGCTTTATCAAAACATTTCAACATTTTTCATTCAATTTAACCACTTTTTAGATATTCATTCGGATGTTACCTTATTAATATTTTTTTCAATATTTTACTGTAAATTTGTCAATTTTCTGATATTTTTTTTATGTTACCTTAAATCGGTCATTTGATCAAGAAGAAAACATGAACCAAACATAGATTTATCCAAAAATATCAAAATTTTTAATTCAATGTAACCACATTTTGGATATTCATTCGGATGTTACCTTATTGAGATTTTTTTCATATTTTACTGTAAATTTGTCAATTTTTTTTGATAATTTTTTTGATGTTACCTTAAATCGGTCATTTGATCAAAAAGAAAACATGAACCAACCATAGCTTTATAAAAAAAATAATCACTATTTTTCATTCAATGTAACCACTTTTTGGATATTCATTCGGACGTTATCTTATTGATATTTTTTTCGTATTTTACTGTAAATTTGTCAATCTTTTTGATGTTACCTTAAATCAGTCATTTGATCAAAAAGAAAACTTAAACCAACCACAGCTTTATCAAAACATTTCAACATTTTTCATTCAATTTAACCACTTTTTAGATATTCATTCGGATGTTACCTTATTGATATTTTTTTCATATTTTACTGTAAATTTGTCAATTGATCAAAAAATATCAACATTTTTCATTCAATGTAACCACTTTTTGGATATTTATTCGGATCTTACCTTATTGATATTTTTTTCATATTTTACTGTAAATTTGTCAATTTTTTTGATAATTTTTTTGATGTTGGCTTATATCGGTCATTTGAACAAGAAGAAAACTTGAACTAACCACAGCTTTATCAAAATATTTCAAGATTTTTTATTCAATTTAACCACTTTTTGGATATTCATTCGGATGTTACCTTTTTGATATTTTTTTTCATATTTTACTGTAAATTTGTTAATTTTTTGATAATTTTTTTATGTTACCTTAAATCGGTCATTTGATCAAGAAGAAAACATGAACCAACCACAGCTTTATAAAAAAATATGAAAATTTTTAATTCAATGTAACCACATTTTGGATATTTATTCGGATGTTACCTTATTGATATTTTTTTTCATATTTTACTGAAAATTGGTCAATCTTTTTGATGTTACCTTAAATCAGTCATTTGATCAAACAGAAACCTTGAACCAACCACAGCTTAATCAAAACATTTCAAAATTTTTAATTCAATGGAACCACATTTTGGATATTCATTCGGATGTTACCTTATTGAGATTTTTTTCATATTTTACTGTAAATTTGTCAATTTTTTTGATAATTTTTTTGATGTTACCTTAAATCGGTCATTTGATCAAGAAGAAAACATGAACCAACCATAGCTTTAAAAAAATAATAATCACTATTTTTCATTCAATGTAACCACTTTTTGGATATTCATTCGGACGTTACCTTATTGATATTTTTTTCGTATTTTACTGTAAATTTGTCAATCTTTTTGATGTTACCTTAAATCAGTCATTTGATCAAAAAGAAAACTTGAACCAACCACAGCTTTATCAAAACATTTCAACATTTTTCATTCAATTTAACCACTTTTTAGATATTCATTTGGATGTTACCTTATTGATATTTTTTTTCATATTTTACTGTAAATTTGTCAATTTTTTATGTTCACTTAAATCGGTCATTTGATCAAAAAGAAAAAAAGAACCAACCACAGCTTTATCAAAAAATATCAAAATTTTAATTCAATGTAACCACATTTTGGATATTCATTCGGATGTTACCTTATTGATATTTGTTTCATATTTTACTGTAAATTTGTCTATTTTTTTGATAATTTTTTTGATGTTACCTTAAATCGGTCATTTGATCAAGAAGAAAACTTGAACCAACCACAGCTTTATTAAAACATTTCATCATCTTTCATTCAATTTAAGCACTTTTTAGATATTCATTCGGATGTTACCTTATTGATATTTATTTTCATATTTTACTGTAAATTTGTCAATTTTTTTATTATTTTTTTATGTTACCTTAAATCGGTCATTTGATCAAAAAGAAAACATGAACCAACCACAGCTTTATCAAAAAATATCAAAATTGTTAACTCAACGGAACCACATTTTGGATATTCATTCGAATGTTACCTTATTGATATTTTTTTTCATATTTTACTGTAAATTTGTCAATTGTTTGATAATTTTTTTGATGTTACCTTAAATCGGTCATTTGATCAAAAAGAAAACATGAACCAACCGCAGCTTTATCAAAAAATATCAAAATATTTAATTTAATGTACAGATGGGTGCAGTCCTAACCTGTACAGCAAGTTAACTTGATAACCAGTCATTTGGACTGGTCAAAGTTAACCTGTGAGCGCTATTGATATAAGTTAACTTCGAACCAGTCCTGCCGTAAAGTTAATATAAGTTAACATCGAAACCAGTCCTGCCATAAAGTTAACTTCGAGACCAGTCCTGCCACAAAGTTAAGATAGGTTAACTTTTGCTTTGACAAATCCGATCGAAACCAGACCTGTTTCAAAGTTAACTTTTGACTGGTCTGCTCAACACTAAGTTAACTTGTTACCAGGACCGCTCTACATCGATACTTTGTTTCGTAGTATAAACATCGAAAATAAAGTAAAACTAATACTTCCGTTATATAAACAGGATTTAATACAAATATTTGAAAATAAAGTACAAATGTACGCATAAAACATTGCTTGTAACACAAATTTATCTGTAATCTGCCAATCTATAAATAAAAAAAACGATCTATGTTACAATGATAACGGGCACTGAATATATATTCCAATACCTATCAAATTCAACCATATTTGCACTTTATTTATATGTATATCTATGAAAGGACGTATTTTAGAGGAAAGCATCATTTTAACACATGACTACAAATTTTTGTTCGCATAAATTTAGGGTGCCAGCATGTCCTCCTTTTATTCAAAATATTGATGCGTAAAAAATTTTAGTTACGTTTTGATACCTCATGCTGACTTGTACAACAAAATTATTTGACCGCGTTGACCAAAACTGACCATGTGTGCACTTTTATTTATAAATCTATATACCTGCATAGTAAATCAGCCATATTTTTTCAAATTTTTGTTCGCATAAATTTAGGGTGCCAGCATGTCCTCCTTTTGTTAAAAATTTTGATACGTACATGTAACAAAATTTCAGTAGTTTTGATACCTCATACTGACTTGTACAACAAAATTATTTGACTGCATCAACTAAAACTGACCATATGTGCACTTTAATTTGTAAATCTATATACCAGCATAATAAATCAGCCATATTTGTTATGTCAGGATTCAATGTATATTACAATGGACAGCAATATTGCTATACAATAACAACAATTTTTTGTTTGCATAAATTTAGGGTGCCAGCATGTGTCCTCCTTTTATTCAGAATATTGATACGTAACAAAATTTCAGTAGTTTTGATACCTCTTGCTGACTTGTGCAACAAAATTATTTGACCGCGTTGACCAAAACTGACCATGTGTGCTTTTTTATTTATAAATCTATATACCTGCATAGTAAATCAGCCATATTTTTCAAATTTTTGTTCGCAAAAATTTAGGGTACCAGCATGTCCTCCTTTTATTCAAAATTTTGATACGTAACAAAATTTCGGTAGTTTTGATACAGCATACTGACTTGTACAACAAAATTATTTGACTGCATCAACTAAAACTGACCATATGTGCACTTTAATTTGTAAATCTATATACCAGCAAAGTAAATCAGCCATATTTATTATGTCAGGATTCAATGTATATTACAATGGACAGCAATATTGCTATACAATAACAACAATTTTTTGTTTGCATAAATTTAGGGTGCCAGCATGTGTCCTCCTTTTATTCAAAATATTGATACGTAACAAAATTTCAGTAGTTTTGATACCTCTTGCTGACTTGTGCAACAAAATTATTTGACCGTGTTGACCAAAACTGACCATGTGTGCACTTTTTTTTTTATCAATCTATATACCCGCATAGTAAATCAGCGATATTTTATCAAATTTTTGTTCACATAAATTTAGGGTGCCAGCATGTCCTCCTTTTATTCAAAATTTTGATACGTAACAAAATTTCAGTAGTTTTGATACATCATATTGACTTTACAACAAAATTATTTGACTGCATCAACTAAAACTGACCATATGTGCACTTTAATTTGTAAATCTATATGTAACACTCCCAAACGTGTCCGATTCTCCCAAACGTGTCTTTTCTCCCTAAACGTGTCCGAAATGTACAATATTTTCCAAACGTGTCCGATAATTGTTATTCGCCAAAACGTGTCCAATATTTAACGCCAAAACGTTACACGTCTTTTAGCGCTTTTACATGTATCTCTTAAATAAAATCGCTGATAACGTTTACGGCAATTCTATGATTGGAGATACACGTGATGAAGATGTCATTTATCAGATTAAGTTAGTTCGATGTAGGTTTTTAATGATTATAATAATTGCAAAATATACTGTTATTATTAAGTAACTTTGACTGCAGTTGTTTATTGTCCAGTTGCAAGTATTTCATATTCGTTTAGAGCGAACATACACATAGTTCTGGAGTTAAATTAATCGTTAACTTTGTTAATTATTTTGTACTTATAAACTCCGATGATGCCTTTTATATTTATCCGAATATTGCATGGCGGCTTTTTAACAGTATTTTTTTTAACTTTTTGTCAATAGTTTGTGTGTATTTCAAAAGTCCATCAAATTATAAAGTTGTTATCCGGGTTTTTAATAAATTTTAGGTTTCCACCATCACTAAAGACACACGATAAGAAACATAACGTCCAGTGCCAAATATTTCATACATAAGTTTTATAGATTCTTTTTTTTATTAATATTACTTTTATGTGATCAACGCCGGTTTTAAATGCAAATGTGTTTTGTAGTGTATAAATAAACTTTAGAATGTTGATTACGTATTGTCCAGTTGCAAGTACTTTATGCATATTTAGAGCGCACAATAGTTTTGCAAGTTTTAATATTTTTACAGTTATACTGTACACATTAACTTTAAACTGATGATCGCGTATTGTCCAGTTGCAAGTATGTCATGCATATTTAGAGAGAACATACAAGTTTTAAATTTTTTGCAGTTCTATTTAGAGAGAACATAGGCTACCTGTTTTTTGTTTGTTTTTTTTTTTACATTTAAACATACATGTTTTAATGTTTTACTGTTCTTTTGTTAAGATAAACTCTAGACTGCTGGTTGCATATTGTCCAGTTGCAAGTATTTCATGCAAATTAGAGAAAACATACAAGTTTTAATGTTTTTTTCAGTTCTACTGAATCAATTAACTTTAGGCTGTTGATTGCGAATTGTCCAGTTGTCAGTATTTCATGCATAGTTAGAGAGAACATTAAAGTTTTAACGAGCAGAGTAACTAGTTAACTGTACTGTTTAACTCAACATGTTTGCTTACAATTTACAAACAAGCCGAATTGACGCCCCCACTTTAAGCCAGTTTAATTCTTCCGTTTTGAAAAATTAGTATACGTTAATGAAATAGCAATAACCAAATAACGCTTGATATGGACACGTTTGGGGGTTAGTTGGATATGGAAACGTTTGGGCGTTTATACAAATCACACGCTTTGGCGCAGTTTTCAACTAGACATGTTTGGGGGAATCGGACACGTTTGGGGGGAAGGACACGTTTCTGAGTGTTACATATATACCAACATAGTAAATAATCCATATTTGTTATGTCAGGATTCAATGTATATTGCAATGGACAGCAATATTGCTATACAATAACAACATTTTTTTGTTTGCATAAATTTAGCGTGCCAGCAAATGTTCTCCTTTTATTCAAAATATTGATACGTAACAAAATTTCAGTAGTTTTGATACCTCTTGCTGACTTGTGCAACAAAATTATTTGACTGTGTTGACCAAAACTGACCATGTGTGCACTTTTTTTTATAAATCTATATACCCGCATAGTAAATCAGCCATATTTTTTCAAATTTTTGTTCACATAAATTTAGGGTACCAGCATGTCCTCCTTTCATTTAAAATGTTGATACGTAACAAAATTTCAGTAGTTTTGATACATCATATTGACTTGTACAACAAAATTATTTGACTGCATCAACTAAAACTGACCATATGTGCACTTTAATTGGTAAATCTATATACCAACATAGTAAATCAGCCATATTTGTTATGTCAGGATTCAATGTATATTACAATGGACAGCAATATTGCTATACAATAACAACAATTTTTTGTTTGCATAAATTTAGGGTGCCAGCATGTGTCCTCCTTTTATTCAAAATATTGATACGTAACAAAATTTCAGTAGTTTTGATACCTCTTGCTGACTTGTGCAACACAATTATTTGACCGTGTTGACCAAAACTGACCATGTGAGCACATTTATTCATAAATCTATATACCAGCATACTAAATCAGCAATTTTTTTCAAATTTTTGTTTGCATAAATTTTGGGTGATTTCATGTCCTCCTTTTATTCAAAATTTTGATACGTACATGTAACAAAATTTCAGTAGTTTTGATACCTCATGCTGACTTGTACAACAAAATTATTTGACTGCATCAACTAAAACTGACAATTTGTGCACTTTAATTTCTAAATCTATATACCAGCATAGTTATTCAGCCATATTTTTTATGTCAGGATTCAATGTATATATACAATGGACAGCAATATTGCAATACAATAACAACAAATTTTTGTTCGCATAAATTTAGGGTGCCAGCATGTCCTCCTTTAATTCAAAATATTGATGATACGTAACAAAATTTCAATAGTTTTGATACCTCATGCTGACTTGTACAATGAAATAATTTGACAGCATTAACCAACACCAAAACTGACCATATGTGCACTCTAATTTGTAAATCTATATACCAGCATAGTAAATCAGCCATATTTTTTTTATGTCAGGATTCAATGTATAATACAATGGACAGCTATATTGCAATACAATAACAACATGAACAACAAATTTTTGTTCGCATAAATTTAGGGTGCCAGCATGTCCTCCTTTTATTCAAAATATTGATACTTAACAAAATTTCAGTAGTTTTGATACCTCATGCTGACTTGTACAACAAAATGATTTGAACGCATTGACCAAAACTGACCATATGTGCACTTTAATTTGTAAATATATATACCATGTATACCCGCATAGTAAATAAGCCATATTTTTTATGTCAGGATTCAATGTATAATACAATGGACAGTAATATTGCAATATAATAACAACAAATTTTGTTCGCATTAATTTTGGATGTCAGCATGTCCTCTTTGTATTCAAAATATTGATACGTAACAAAATTTCAATAGATTTGATACGCTCATGCTGACTTATGTATACAACAAAATTATTTGACTGCATCGACCAAAAACTGACCTGCATATGTGCACTAGCTTTAATTTAAATATATATATATATATATATCCGCATAGTAAATCAGCAATATTTTTGATGTCTGGATTCAATGTATAAAATAAATGACCGCTGTTGGGATGGCGCCTAATTATGTCTTCTCCTTGCACTCCTGTGAACATGTTAGTAGGACGGCAAATGTAAGCAATAAGGAAAACAATTAATGCAATTTTTTACCGCATACATTGAGAATGTCAGCGTTTCATCTCTGTTTTCATAATATTGAACAGTCACTAGGGTGTGTAAAACGAAACTATTAGGCCGCATCATCCAAGTACATGTACCAACACTAACATGTCTGAATTCATTTGTGCTTTTTAATAAAAAAAATGTATTTGAGGTTCTCTTCTAGTAATAGTATACTGTTAATCTATTATGTCGGTTGATTGATTTTGTTTGTAGTTAAACGTCAAGTGACAACTATTTCATTCATGTGCACAAATCTCTCGACAAATCTGACGAATTTGACGAGATTGTTGGTAGTTTTACCACATCGTACATATCCGGACACTGTACAACTGTACAATTTTCGTTAGAATATTCTGCGGAAAAAGAATAGTAAATCCAATCCAAACAAGTAGAAGAACAATGAAATATCCCTGCATGTATAAATGCGTAAAGTAAAAATTATGAAGGGACAGGTAAAAAACGGGGAACGAAGTAACGTCGACAAAGATGTTGATATCCCATGATATACGAATGTTGTTCCGATGCGTTGGATAACCCTAATTTCTATCCGCCTTCTAATTAAACTAGATACCCTAATAATGATTTTGGCCATGTTTGGTTAAATTTGGCCCAGTAGTTTCAGAGGAGAAGATTTTTGTAAAGTTAACGACGACGGACGCCGGACGCCAAGTGATGAGAAAAGCTCACTTGGCCCTTCGGGCCAGGTGAGCTAAAAATATCAAAATTTTTAATTCAATGTAACCACATTTTGGATATTCATTCGGATGTTACCTTATTGATATTTTTTTCATATTTTACTGTCAATTTGTCAATCTTTGTGATGTTACCTTAAATCAGTCATTTGATCAAAAGGAAAACTTGAACCAACCCCAGCTTTATCAAAACATTTCAACATTTTTCATTCAATTTAACCACTTTTTAGATATTCATTCGGATGTTACCTTATTGATATTTTTTTCATATGTTACTGTAAATTTGTCAATTTTTTTGATAATTTTTTTTTCTGTTACCTTAAATCGGTCATTTGATAAAAAAAAAAACATGAACCAACCACAGATTTATCAAAAAATATCAATATTTTTCATTCAATGTAACCACATTTTGGATATTCATTCGGATGTTACCTTATTGATATTTTTTTCATATTTTACTGTAAATTTGTCAATTTTAGTGATGTTACCTTAAAAGAAATTTGCTATCAGAGGCCTTCTTAGGCATGTTAGGAAGAACAATGCGAATGTTGTTTATACATATTTTAATAAAGCTCAAGTCTGATATGAAAAGTCGCAAAAACGATAACCAGGTCTGGTCTTTAGCAGACTTGTCCACAGGTCTGGTCAGAAGCAGACCTGTCCACAGGTCTGGTCTGGGGCAGACCTGTCCTCAGGACTGGTCAAAAGCAGACTTGTCCACAGGTCTGGTCTGGAACAGACCCGTCGATAGGTCTGCAGCAGTCATAAAAAGCGGACCGTAAGTCTGGTCCACCGTAGACGAAATTAACTTGCTGGTCTGCTTAAAAATTCTCAAGTTAACTTAAAAAGCAGTCAAAAAGTTAACTCTAAGTTAACTTTTGTCAAGGTTAGGACCGCACCCATCTGTAACCCCACTTTGGATATTCATTCAGATGTTACCTTATTGATATTTTTTTCATGTCTTACTGTAAATTTGTCAATTTTTTAATAATTTTTTTTATGTTACCTTAAATCGGTCATTTGATCAAGAAGAAAACATAAACAAACCATAGCTTTATCAAAAAATATCAACATTTTTCATTCAATGTAACCACTTTTTGGATATTCATTCGGATGTAAGGTTACCTTATTGATATTTTTTTCATATTGTACTGTAAATTTGTCAATTTTTTTAATAATTTTTTCGATGTTGCCTTATATCGGTCATTTGATCAAGAAGAAACAGCTTTATCAAAATATTTCAAGATTTTTTATTCAATTTAACCACTTTTTGGATATTCATTCGGATGTTACCTTTTTGATATTTTTTTTCATATTTGACTGTAAATTTGTCAATTTTTTGATGTTACCTTAAATCGGTCATTTGATCAAGAAGAAAACATGAACCAACCACAGCTTTATCAAAAAATATTAAAATTTTTAATTCAATGTAACCACATTTTGGATATTCATTCGGAAGTTACCTTATTGATATTTTTTTCATATTTTACTGTAAATTTGTCAATCTTTTTGATGTTAACTTAAATCAGTCATTTGATCAAAAAGAAAACTTGAACCAACCACAACTTTATCAAAACATTGCAACATTTTTTATTCAATTTAACCACTTTTCAGATATTCATTCGGATGTTACCTTATTGATATTTTTTTCATATTTTACTGTAAATTTGTCATTTTTTGATAATTTTTTTTATGTTACCTTAAATCGGTCATTTGATCAGAAAGAAAACATGAACCAACCACAGCTTTATCAAACTAGAGGGTCCAAGGACCCTGTGTCGCTCACCTGATATTTTTATTTACAATTGTTGCATGATAAATGCAACTGTTGTACTGTCGTTTAGTTTCAGAGATATAATACTAAAAAGTGCATTTGAAACCTATGTTTTATTTCAGCCATGTGGGCAGGCAGGGTCATCATACACAGTGGTCCCTGGATATCCTAGTGGTGATTTAAACCAAGTTTGTTTAAATTCGACAGTTGTTTCAGGGGAGAATTTTTGTAAAATTTATCTAACAAGAAATGCAAAGTAATGAGAAAGTTGTGAAGTAGTTTTGTTGTTGTGTAACCCGCCCCCACTTTGCCACCAGTGCAAGGGTTGTATAGCCAGCTGAGGTCGTGAAAAACTCTCTTTCTTTTGTTGTTGCAGATAGATCTTGACCTGATAAACAATTTTACCACATGTCAGATTTGCTCTAAATGCTTTGGTTTTTGAGTGATAAGCCAAAAACTGCATTTTACCCCTATCTTCTATTTTTAGCCATGGCGGGCATCTTGGTTAGTTGGCTGGATCACCGGACACAATTTTTAAACTAGATACCCCAATGATGATTGTGGCCAAGTTTGGTTTAATTTAATCCAGTAGTTTCAGAGGAGAAGATTTTTGTAAAAGATAACTAAGATTTACGAAAAATGGTTAAAAATTGACTTTAAAGGGCAATAACTCCTAAAGGGGTCAACAGACCATTTTGGTCATGATGACTTATTTGTAGATCTAACTTAGCTGAACATTTTTGCTGTTTACAGTTTATCTCTATCTATAATAATATTCAAGATAATAACCAAAAACAGCAAAATTTCCTTAAAATTACCAATTCAGGGGCAGCAACCTATCAAAGAGCTGTCCCATTCATCTCCAAATTTCAGGGCAGATAGATCTTGACCTGATAAACAATTTTACTACAGTCAGATTTGCTCTAAATGCTTCGGTTTTTGAGTGATAAGCCAAAAACTGCATTTTACCCCTATGTTCTATTTTTAGCCATGGCGGCCATCTTGGTTGGTTGGCCGGATCACCGGACACAATTTTTAAACTAGATACCCGAATGATGATTGTGGCCAAGTTTGGTTTAATTTGGTCCAGTAGTTTCAGAGGAGAAGATTTTGGTAAAAGATAATTAAGATTTACGAAAAATGGTTAAAAATTTACTATAAAGGGCAATAACTTCTAAAGGGGTCAACAGACCATTTTGGTCATGTTGACTTATTTGTAGATCTTACTTTGGTGAACATTTTTGCTGTTTACAGTTTATCTCTATCTATAATAATATTCAAGATAATAACCAAAAACATCAAAATTTTCTCAAAATTACCAATTCAGGGGCAGCAACCCAACAACGGGTTGTCCGATTCATCTGACAATTTCAGGGCAGATAGATCTTGACCTGATAAACAATTTTACCCCATGTCAGATTTGCTCTAAATGCTTTGGTTTTTGAGTTATAAGCCAAAAACTGCATTTTAACCCTATGTTCTATTTTTAGCCATGGCGGCCATCTTGGTTGGTTGGGCGGGTCACCGGACACAATTTTTAAACTAGATACCCTAGTAATGATTTTGGCCATGTTTGGTCAAATTTGGCCCAGCAGTTTCAGAGGAGAAGATTTTTGTAAAAGTTAACGACGACGGACGCAGGACGACGACGGACGACGACGGACGCCGGACGCCAAGTGATGAGAAAAGCTCACTTGGCCCTTCGGGCCAGGTGAGCTAAAAATATCAAAATTTTTAATTCAATGTAACCACATTTTGGATATTCATTCGGATGTTACCTTATTGATATTTTTTTCATATTTTACTGTCAATTTGTCAATCTTTGTGATGTTACCTTAAATCAGTCATTTGATCAAAAGGAAAACTTGAACCAACCCCAGCTTTATCAAAACATTTCAACATTTTTCATTCAATTTAACCACTTTTTAGATATTCATTCGGATGTTACCTTATTGATATTTTTTTCATATTTTACTGAAAATTTGTCAATTTTTTGATAATTTTTTTTTCTTGTTACCTTAAATCGGTCATTTGATAAAAAAAAAACATGAACCAACCACAGATTTATCAAAAAATATCAATATTTTTCATTCAATGTAACCACATTTTGGATATTCATTCGGATGTTACCTTATTGATATTTTTTTCATATTTTACTGTAAATTTGTCAATTTTAGTGATGTTACCTTAAATCGGTCATTTGATCAAGAAGAAAACATGAACTAACTGTAGCTTTATCAAAAAATATCAAAATTTTTAATTCTATGTAACCACATTTTGGATATTCATTCGGATGTTACCTGATTGATATTTTTTTTCATATTTGACTGTAAATTTGTCAATTTTTTAGATAATTTTTTTGATGTTACCTTAAATCGGTCATTTGATCAAGAAGAAAACATGAACCAACCACAACTTTATAAAAAAATATCAAAATTTTTAATTCAATGTAACCACATTTTGGATATTCATTCGGATGTTTCCTTATTGATATTTTTTTCATATTTCACTGTCAATTTGTCAATTTTTTTTATGTTACCTTAAATCAGTCATTTGATCAAAAAGAAAACTTGAACCAACCACAGCTTTATCAAAAAATATCAAAATTTTTAATTCAATGTAACCACATTTTGGATATTCATTCGGATGTTACCTTATTGATATTTTTTTCATATTTTACTGTAAATTTGTCAATTTTTTTGATGTTACCTTAAATCGGTCATTTGATCAAGAAGAAAACATGAAGTGTGTACCTTTATCAAAAATTATCAAAATTTTTAATTCAATGTAACCACATTTTGGATATTCATTCGGATGTTACCTTATTGATATTTTTTTCATATTTTACTGTAAATTCGTCATTTTTTTTGATAATTTTTTTGATGTTACCTTAAATCGGTCATTTGATCAAGAGGAAAACATGAACCAACCACAGGTTTATCAAAAAATATCAAAATTTTTAATTCAAGGTAACCACATTTTGGATATTCATTCGGATGTTACCTTCTTGATATTTTTTTCATATTTTACTGTAAATTTGTCAATCTTTTTGATGTTACCTTAAATCAGTCATTTGATCAAAAAGAAAACTTGAACCAACCACAACTTTATCAAAACATTTCAACATTTTTCATTCAATTTAACCACTTTTCAGATATTCATTCGGATGTTACCTTATTGATATTTTTTTCATATTTTACTGTAAATTTGTCATTTTTTGATAATTTTTTTTATGTTACCATAAATCGGTCATTTGATCAAAAAGAAAACATGAACCAACCACAGCCTTATAAAAAAATATCAAAATTTTAAATTCAATGTAACCACATTTTGGATATTCATTCGGATGTTACCTTATTGATATTTTTTTCATATTTTACTGTCAATTTGTCAATCTTTTTGATGTTACCTTAAATCAGTCATTTGATCAAAAAGAAAACTTGAACCAACCACAGCTTTATCAAAACATTTCAACATTTTTCATTCAATTTAACCACTTTTTAGATATTCATTCGGATGTTACCTTATTGATATTTTTTTCATATTTTACTGTAAATTTGTCAATTTTTTGATAATTTGTTTTATGTTACCTTAAATCGGTCATTTGATAAAAAAAACATAAACCAACCACAGCTTTATCAAAAAATATCAAAATTTTTAATTCAATGTAACCACATTTTGGATATTCATTCGGATGTTACCGTATTGATATTTTTTTCATATTTTACTGTAAATTTGTCATTTTTTTCTATTAATAAACGTTATCATTACAGCTACTTTTGCATAGGTACTATTTCTGTACTAAAAATATGTAGTACTGGAAATTTAATGTTAATATTTAGTACTATTAGTGCAGTACTGCAACAGAAATACACTCCTGTATGGCCGAGACGAGGTTCCGAGTAGATTAGAAGAAACTAAAAGGAATGCAACATCTGTGGGAAAAGCAGGTTCCCAAGAAACTCACAGCAACGAATTTTAAAGAAAGGCGGTGTAAACGTCCATCAGGGAGTCACACCGTGAGCTCAGAAAGACGCTAGCCGATCATATGAATCAACCGGCAACACTGCAGATAAGTACTATGTAACGAAACCTACAAATTATTATACACCAGCAAATGACAGGACAGGACGAAAAAGAAAAATACAGATATAACATAAATTCAGAGAAATACGCATTGAGAATGGTAAGGGGGCATTTTGTTTTATATGATATTGCAAAAAGGTACATTTAAAGCGGTATCTGCTTATCCCCGGCAGTTAATGGTATAAGAATGCTGAAATCATTTCTGAAGCTCCAATATTACTTAAATGCTGGTATACTATGTTGATAGATGTAATATTATATACATCGATTTGAAGATCTTTGATTTTTTTTCTTTAGAGACCAACATTTGCAATTCTATTTTTTTCTTCATTTTCTTTTTCTTCCAGTTATATCTTACTTATTTAGTTTATGTTTTTAATGGATATTATTCATGCATGTGGTTTATTTTGTTTCGAAAATCATCAAACTTTTTTAATCGCATTAAATTTTTGTCAGGAAGAAAATTTAGAAGTCCATCATTTTGTTGCACATACTAAAGATTTTTAACTGTTTTACCTGGGAAGATTATTATTGTTTATTTTTTTTTGTCAGGAACATCACTTTTGTTTTGTTTCCTACAAAGCTTAAATTCATAGATTTTTGGAACACTTTTTTGTTCTTTCTGTTTAATATGGCAGGTTTAATTTTTGCCTTTTGCCATACTTTTTTTGAAGATGAAAAAGTCTTTTTCACTCAAACGGATTTTGTTTGAACCATCATTTCGACGCGAATCCTGACAAGTACTCGGTTTAACTTATTTGTTTGTGTTTTCAGGTGCCGTTTTTTTTTTATTTGAATACTTATTTAGTTGGACAAAATATTCGTTTTACTCATTTTTGTCTTCAACACTTTCCACATTAATTTTAAGTTATATTTTTTTAATTATTCAATCAATCTTAGTTTTCTTCAGTTTACTTTGTTTTGTTGATAAGAGACAAAAAAGGACCAGACAACGACACAAATAATAAAAGTAGTTTTTAACGATTTTTATTGAGCAACTTTAAAATTGGTACCGTTAATTTTATAACTTGTAGTTAGCTGGAAATTTTCTTTGATAATTAGTGGATGTTTTTGGCTCTCAGCTTTGCAGCGAACCTACATTATATGGCGGTTGACAATGAATCATTATTCCGTTTCACTGTCAATCTGGCATAATTCGCTGCATCAAAACACATTTTGTTTTATGAATAGGATCATTTACTATAGATCTAGATGAACAATGTAAGGGTTTTGATCCATCATAGGTGTTCCCACGGTGAATTCCAAATTGTTTTAATCCTATGTTTATTCTTAAGTTTTCTATGTTGTGTCATGTGTACTATTGTTTGTTTGTTTGTCTTTTTCATTTTTAGCCATGGCGTTGTCAGTTTATTTTCGATTTATGAGTTTGATATCTTTCGTCTCTCTTTCAGTTACCATTATATGTATGACAGTACGGTTGCCATTATCCGCGATATTTCTATACCCCAGTCACCCTTGGGTCCTAAATATAGGACAATGCTGTTGATTAAAAAATACTCCCTTCTATGACCTTTTGTTTTCGCAATAATTAATTTTTCAAATGATTGATAAGTTCCAGGTCGACGATTTCAAACAGAAAGATTTGAAAGCAGAGATTAAGACAGACAAATAATAAACCACATGACACAACATAGAAAACGAAATAATAAGCAATAACGAACCCAAACTGTGAACTGTGATCGACAATTTTATTTTCTATTACCTGTGTGACGTACCAAAAAATAAAATTGTCATATATTGTTTTGTGACTTGCTATTAAAGCGTTATTTGGCCTGGGCTACACGTAATCAGTGTACGTAATACGCTAAGATGGGACTATAGAATGGAGTGTATATATGTAGATAATAGTTATCAAATGTATCAGATTTATAATCAAATGTACCAGGATTATAATTAAGTACAGCAGACGTGCGTTTTCTCTACACAAGACTCGGCAGTGACGCTCATATCAAAATATTTTAAAGCCAAACAAGTACAATTGAGGATCCAAAATTCTAAAAAATTGTGCAAAATACCGCTAAGGTAATCTGTGCCTGGGATAAGAAAATCCTTAGTTTTTCGAATAATTCAAAGTTTTGTAAACAGGAAATTTATAAAAATTACCACATTATCGAGGGTATCATCAACTCAGTAATCAGTATGTATGTACTGGTAAATGCCTCCGATATCCGAAGAACCCCTCGAAAGCTGCGAGGGTACAGAGGCATCCATGTACACTCCCTATCGGGATTAATGGAGATGTGTCACTAACGTATATTTATACAATTATTTTTACAAGGACAACTCAATCTCCACCCAACACCAAGGGAGTGCTAGGAAACCGGGAAGTCTGTTATTATGGTGGAGGAAGCCGAAGTACTTGGAGAGAACCACCGGTCACTCGGTGGAAACAGACAAACCAGAGAGATATCAGAAGATTGATCTCCAGGTCAAGTAGGGAACAAATTTGACCAACCGAGGCCCACAAAGTACTAATTCTAGTTTAAACTCTGGTCTGGGTACCAGAGATGTGTGTGAGAGGGTGAAAATAACCCTTCTGATGTACTGATATTTTTAGCGCCCCGAGTGAGAATCGAACTCGGGACCTTCAGCACTGTGGCCATTGGTCTTAACCACTAGACCACGAACTCGCAGTACTTCGGTGCTGACATGATTTAACAAACTTTATTGAAATTGTCCGTTTATACATTTTGAAATTATTAAGAAACTAAGGTTTCATCTCCCTCAGGCAAAGTTGGCTTTAGATGGTGTTGGCTATTAATTTTAGGTATTTTTTTGACATATAGCTCTTCAACGGTTTCGGTATTCATACATCTTCGGATTTCAAATGTTTGGCTTTGGGCGTTCCTGATGAAGGTAAATCCAGAACAGCGCTTCGGACGCCAGAAATTATTAATTTCTTTATTTGTCATATTAGTAACATTATACTTGTGACATAAACAAAAGTAACAACAACAATAAAATAACTGAGTAGAGCACACACATATCTATATATATACAAGTAAAACTAAATAAGAGTCCTCTGTCCTCAGCTCTAAAGAATCAGGGGTTAAGACATTGTGTTATAGCTCACTAGCCCTGGGCTAATTGGTAGCAGGATTTTACTAGCCCTGTTGGAAGAACTACTAGCCAAACAAAACTGACCTACTAGCCCTATAGCTAATATGCTTTACAAATTCAGAGTTTACTGCAATAACAATGAATTCTAAAAAAAATAGTAGATTTTTTGCAAATTGGATACCCAAAACTTATGTCAGCAAACAATATTCCATAAACTCTTTGTTTTTTCCATTTTATTACACAAAGATTTCATAATTTAACACTTTTTGCAACTCTGACGTATCTGCATTCACAGCAACTTGACATCCTGCAACTCCTAATCCTTCATCTTTAGCCTGCTTCATTTCCTCTACTGTTGTAACATTGTTGCCATTTGCTACACACATTCTAATCTTCCGTCGAAGGTGTGCAATTTTAGCATCACAGTAGGATTTTCCAGATTGTGCCTCACTGTAGTCGTATCTTTTTATTTTGATACCTGCAATACAAAGGCATATTTGAAATTTCTCTCTGGGTTCTGAAGTTCTTCAGAAAAATAATAAAATTCATCTATAAGTAATCAATTGCAGATTTTGACAAATGTTTTTATTTGTTAATCTGAATTTTTTTAATTTCAGGGATCATAACTCAGAAATAGAGTGATCCATTTTTTTCTGAGAACTCTCAACTATGCCAAAGGTAGACCTCGACTTGCTGTATTAATTTTTTCTAGGTGTCAAATTTCTTTTATAAATAATTAAATTTCTAGTTTGTGATGCGCTTTCTTGAAATTTTTAGTTATGGTTATTGTTACCTGTAACCATGTGAATATTTATCTTTGTCGTTGAGGCATAATTTTCTCATTAGCAGTCATGTCATATTTTTTGGTTACTAAAATGAATACATTTTTAATAATTACCTGTTTGTTGGGAAATGCAAGTTAAAGCTATCCATAAATTGCCGCTATGGTAACAACCAGCATTGTCAGACCTCAAAAACACTTCTTTGATATGTCCCATCTGAACACTAATTTCACTCAGTGTGTGTCTGATGAAACCTGCTACAGCAATCCAATCTTGCTTGCTTGCACTTTCCAAAATGTGAACAAATGTTTGGTGCTGAAAGAAAAATGACTTCATTAAAAATCTGAAATATGAATAATTACTTTAATTTTGTCATTATTACAATTTGTAATTATATTATGTTTACATAAATATCATTATAATTTTTTTTAAATAGATGTTAAAAATTGCATTGAACAAGTGTGTAGTAGCCTCCCTATCTCCTTTGAGTAAAATTTCATTACTCAATATTTTGCTATGTAGAATGGTATAAACCTAAAACATCACTGGTCTAGGAGTAGATGCAGATTTTTATGGATGGAAAGTGTCGAACTAAAGTTTTTATAATAATTTGTAATATGTATGCATTTTGTCATGGATGATCCAATTTTTATACGACCGCAAAATTTTTAATTTTTTGGTCGAATCACGTTGGCGTCGTCGTCTGCGTCGTCGTCGTCGTCCGAATACTTTTAGTTTTCGCACTCTAACTTTAGTAAAAGTGAATAGAAATCAATGAAATTTTAACACAAGGTTTATGACCACAAAAGGAAGGTTGGGATTGATTTTGGGAGTTTTGGTCCCAACATTTTAGGAATTAGGGGCCAAAAAGGGCCCAAATAAGCATTTTCTTGGTTTTCGCACTATAACTTTAGTTTAAGTGAATAGAAATCTATAAAATTTTGACACAAGGTTTATGACCACAAAAGGAAGGTTATGATTGATTTTTGGAGTTGAGGTCACAACAGTTTATGAATTAGGGGTCAAAAAGGGGCCCAAATCAGCATTATTTTTGGTTTTTGCACCATAACTTTAGTATAAGTAAATAGAAATCTATGAAATTTAAACACAAGGTTTATGACCATAAAAGGAAGGTTGGGTTTGATTTTGGGAGTTTTGGTCCTAACAGTTTAGGAATAAGGGGCCCAAAGGGTCCAAAATTGAACTTTGTTTGATTTCATCAAAAATTGAATAATTGGGGTTCTTTGATATGCCGAATCTAACTATGTATGTAGATTCTTAATTTTTGGTCCCGTTTTCAAATTGGTCTACATTAAGGTCCAAAGGGTCCAAAATTAAACTTAGTTTGATTTTAACAAAAATTGAATCCTTGGGGTTCTTTGATATGCTGAATTTAAAAATGTACTTAGATTTTTAATTATTGGCCTAGTTTTTAAGTTGGTCCAAATGGGGGTCCAAAATTAAACTTTGTTTGATTTCATCAAAAATTGAATAAATGGGTTCTTTGATATGCCAAATCTAACTGTGTATGTAGATTCTTAATTTTTGGTCCAGTTTTCAAATTGGTCTACATTCAGGTCCAAAGGGTCCAAAATTAAACTAAGTTTGATTTTAACAAAAATTAAATTCTTGGGCTTATTTGATATGCTTTATCTAAATATGTACTTTGATTTTTGATTATGGGCCCAGTTTTCAAGTTGGTCCAAATCAGAATTCCATATCAAGTATTGTGCAATAGCAAGAAATTTTCAATTGCACAGTATTGCACAATAGCAAGAAATATCTTAATTGCACAATATTGTTCAATAGCAATTAATTTTCAATTGGAGTTATCTTTCTTTGTATAGAATAGTAGTTGATAATATATGTTGGAAATTTGCCAGACATGACTATGATGTCATTTTCTATTTTTATTTGCCAATAACTTTATGTAAATAACTTCATTGGAAATTTGCCAATATAAAATGTTGCTGATGAAGCTTTTTTTCCTTATCTTATCTAAAATGTTTTTAGATAATGTATGTTGGACATTTGCCAGACATGACTATGATGTCATTTTCTATTTTTATTTGCCAATAACTTTATGTAAATAACTTCATTGGAAATTTGCCAATATAAAATGTTGCTGATGAAGGTTTTTTTTTTTATTGTTTTATACAATAAACAATGTATATTCACTTTTACTACCAACCAATCTTTACCATTCAGTGATAACAAGCACTTTATTTTACATTTTAATATTTTATGATGTATTTAAAAGAGTAGTTATTGTTGCAAACTCCATTAGAAATTTGAATTGATATCAGTTTTGGAAAAAGGGAAACGGGGATGTGAAAAAAAGGGGGGGGGTTAAATTTTTCTCATTTCAGATTTCATAAATAAAAAGAAAATTTCTTCAAACATTTTTTTGAGAGGATTAATATTCAACAGCATAGTGAATTGCTCAAAGGCAAAAAAAAACTTTTAAGTTCATTAGACCACATTCATTCTGTGTCAGAAACCTATGCTGTGTCAACTATTTAATTTTAGATTTAAAAAGTTTGAAGAAGAAATCTTTAATTGATTTGTAAAATCTTGACATTTGTTTTGTGTAAAAAAAAACCCATGTAATGTCAAAAACTTGATCACAATCCAAATTCAGAGCTGTATCACGCTTGAATGTTTTGTCCATACTCGCCCCAACTGTTCAGGGTTCGACCTCTGCGGTCGTATAAAGCTGCGCCCTGCGGAGCACCGGGTTCTTTATAAAATAAAACTAGATGTGTCGAAAACAACACGAATGGCCGCCTCTCAAAAAGTTGAGAGATGTGCATTTTCGACAACACATGTGTACACAAACATGATAGTAGTCTAAAAAATCAGCTCAAATTCTAAATTACAGAAAAAATCAGCTGAGGAACTAAACTTAAATTTATGCGGGGCCATAAAAAAATGTTCAGTACATTGCAAAATCTGAATAAAATTACCTTCAAATTTACTTGATCATCCTTCTTCTCCTTAAAGATGCATACTGCAACATGCCATGGTAATCCTTTTTGGCCAAACCAATCTGACTGTTTTTCCCTGTGTGAGCAAGGGAGGAATTTCATTGCCCAATCAATCACCATCACTGCTTGGCATTCACTTATATTATCAAACATGTCAGTTCTAGCAAGGTCTTGGTTGACAGTTCTCATTATATGAGATTTCCAGTTTTCTATTTGATCAAGTACAAGTTTCAACTCAGTTGCGTCATCAGGTCCAAATGGCAATTTTGATACTTTAATTAAAACGGACGATATATTGTCACATCTGTCACATTTGATTGAATGGTCATGGTCACACTTTGATTGATAATTTGGCACTTTGGGGTCACTAAGGCCCCATTTAATACAGTGGTCAGCACATTCTGAGTTGGGTGATACATTTTAATTTATAGTCCCCTTTCAAGTATTCCTTGCCAGACTTCAGGTGTTGGATAAGTTCATGTTTCTTCTCCAGAGATATATCTTCATTTTCAATACCTTTAATAAGTTTTTCTATCAACTCAAAACCACTATGTCCATCCATCAGCTGTTATGTTATCAAGACCATGTAGATTTCGGCGCTTTGATGCAGAATATACATTAAGAATATTATATAAGGTTGCACGGCTCAAAGGAGTAAACTCGTTTTCTTCACTGTAAGAGTTATACATATCAATCAAGGTTGAATGACAAGCTGTTCGAACTACTTCTGGTACTGTTATAACTTCACCTGATTCTAATTTTATATCTCTTGTGCCATAGGAAACAAGTTGATGGAAAGCCGGGTTAAAAAAAGAAAGACAGACAGGTTCTAGTTTTTTTACAGGGTCCATTCTTGATCTTTTCACAGGAGGTTGATCATGTTGGTTATAAATTGACTGAAAATTCATCATCCTTACTTTGTCTACTCTATACTTGGTTAGTCCTTGAATTCTGTTTAAAAGTTGTTCTTTTGTTTTGGATGCCATAATTGACAATAATTGTTCCTTGACAATAATGTTATCAGCCTCATTGTACAGTTTTATCAGTGAGTTGAAATCATCCCTTCGTAAATTTTACGGACGCCATCACGAGTTGGTTGACCGTTATGGAATAACCGTTTCACAAATGATATCGGATATGTTCCTTACGTCGTAACTACGACCCCCTTCCCTTTCATGAATGTGACCTACCGAATTAGACTATTTACCGGATTTGTAATCACAAGCAACACGACGGGTGCCACATGTGGAGCAGGATCTGCTTACCCTTCCGGAGCACCTGAGATCACACCTAGTTTTTGGTGGGGTTCGTGTTGTTTATTCTTTAGTTTTCTATGTTGTGTCATGTGTACTATTGTTTGTCTTTTTCGTTTTTAGCCATGAAGTTGTCAGTTTGTTTTAGATTTATGAGTTTGACTGTCCCGTTGGTATCTTTCGTCCCTCTTTTTTTATCTTCCTTGTCAGTCTTTGTTTCTAATAGGCATATCATATCAGAATTTATATTTTGACAAAAATCAGGGTCATTAAGAGAAATTTAGAGTTGAAAAACAACATTTTTTGAAAAAAAATAACTTGACCAAGTTGAAAGTTTACTTAAATGAGGAATTCATTTTAACTTTTTTTAATGTGTATCCTTTGTATTAAAAAAAAAAAAAAAAAAAAAAAAACCCGAGAGAACAAATTATGACTAAAAAAAATCAGGACAATTGACTAGATAGAAAAATGAAAACAAAACAATAAAATAAAATATATCATAGGTACAATAAACAATACTATATAGTATTTGTATATATATGACAGTTATACATAAATATGGTGGGATCAGTTATTTCTTGAACATTTAAAGGGCTGCAACAGTGTTTACAACCATTTCGATCATTTTCATATCCTTGTTATCTACAAATCTGTTCTTAACATTGTTGTTTCTCATATCGTGCTTGTTGGTTTGATCTTTAGCATAGCCATCATACCTTTTCCGCGGTTAGTGAAAATGATTTTCAGAACAAAGCTGAACCCTAGGCTGTGACAGGAAATTCTTACACGCAATCAGATTAAATACTACAAAGTCAATGATGTTGCAGTCTGTGTTTTTTTATGACTTGTCTTTTGTTAAATGAAATACCAAGAAAGCAAAGATTCGTGAAGAAAAAACATATTTCTTTGCAAGGATCAGGAAAACCAAACATGATTGTGTTTCTAACATCTTTTGTATTAGATCTACTATTATGAAGCACTAATATTTCACAATGAAGGCAAATCTATATGCAGCAAGGTCGTTTTATTAGTTGGAACTATGGATATGACTCAGTGCAATGCTGCATATTTCTTTATTTTTGCTTACACCCCGGCGTTGTAGTGAAATAAGGAAAGGGACATTGTCGTAGTTTTCCATATATAGATGAACCAATGAGAACCACAATATGTATCAAAAGAAACGCTGAGCAATCACTTAATAGCAGATAAAGGATAAACTAAAAAGTATGAAAATGCAAGGTAAAATAGGGGCAAATCTAGTGCTCCACATCTACCAGAGGTTAATACAGGTGCATTTATGAAGAATCTTATTCTCAACCCTTTACATAATTTCTAAACAGCACTTTTTGGGGTTGTCATAGACATTTACCCCATATTTCGTTTTATTTCTGCTGGAAAATCTCACATTCATAACAATATTTTAAGGTTCACACAATAAATTTTATTGCAAACATTCAAAACAAGTTTCTTGTCTCCAACATCGTCAATTATCCATCTCTGAAAAAAGAAAAAAAACAACAATTAGTCTACCCTCAATCAGGACCAAAATCCATGCATAGGTTATTAAGTTACAATAACGCAGACATGTACAAACTCTCAAATTTCTTGTTTAAATGCACATTTCTTGATTAATCTTTTTCTGGAACACTCGTTACCAAAGCCAAAATGCACTAAAACAATGTGAGAAATAAAACCAAACATTCTATTTGTGCCTTCCACAAGTCAGGTGCCTGTAGTTCAGTTGTTGTCGTAGGTTCTTGTCTGTCATATTTGTTTTTTGTAAATTGTTTTGTTATAAATTGAGGAAACTGTAAACGAATCTGGTTTTCAATAGCATCTAGTTTTATGGGGTTTAGTTTGGACCTCGGGACATTATCATGTATGACCCTTCCTTTGACATTTCTCTCAAATAGTTCATTATCAGTGAAAGTAATTTAACTGCAATTGTAGTTGGGAGATTACTATTTCTTTGTAAAATTTTGTAGTAATCATCATATCTCATTTTGAGTTGCCTATACTGATAATTGGTGGGTTGATTGTTGATCTTACAACCACTGGTATCTGACAGTTAATTTCTGATGTCTTCTCTATGTGAACCCTATCTCCTGGTGGGACAAAGGTGTCTGCTTCTGACTCCCTTAAACTGTGCTCCTACATTTGATCAATGTTATCAAATACTGTAAATTTGATTATACAGTGTCGATAACTGTTGAAATATTTGTTCAAAAGAAATGTTCTGTGCCTCTAGTATGGTTCCATTTTGCTTTTCAATGAAATTAAGCTGTTCAGATAAAGTCTGATATTTACAAAATTCCTGATCAGGTGATTTCAATGTTTGACAAGTCTGGTTAGGCCTTGGATCTTGAATGATTTCTTGCTCTTTGCTGCTAATAATATCCATGGATGATTTAAGGAAGTTCATACTCTCAGATGGTTCTGTTTCTGCTACCACTTGTGTTAGGTAATCATGGTCAAGTGCAGATTGTGCATCTAGTAATCCATAGAAAGTTGGATCCTCATCATCAAAATTAGGAAAAAGGGAAATTACAGGTTTAAGTGGTGTTTTTGTTAAAGTTGTATCTCTGCTATTGCTTGGTGATCTGGGGGCATCTGAAAAAATATCAAAGGAGTACCAGCCAATGTCGTTATCACAGTGTCTTGAGGCACTTGGTTCTACCAACTAATATAATTTGTTATCTTCTCATGTTATATTGATTTAATGTTATTTTCAAAAGAAAAAAAATCATTATATATTTCCCATTATTATATATTTGAATGAATTAAAGGAGGTCTTAACTATTAACCTCAATGATCTACATGTAACAGTTATCAATAAAACTTCTAGAAATTATTGAACAACACAAAACAGAATCAAGCACCTGTTTTTATATCCTGTTGAACTTGGTAGTTAAAAGTTTAAAGCAACACTACTAAAAGTCTTACCTCAAAGTCGAGACCTGACGGTCATGCAAAAGAAGGCCTATGTTTATCATTACTCATCCAAGTAGCATTGACCTTTAAACTGTATAACTATTTGAATTAGTTATAATTAAATGTTTATATATAATATAATTTCAGTCGGTTGATTTTATGAATTAGAATGAAATTATTTTCTTCTGAATTGTCTGCCCATATAGATTGCG